>VZTZ01022866.1:185128-209413 GCA_013400955.1 Drymodes brunneopygia | reverse complement strand
CGTCGGGGGGACCTGCAGGGAAAAAAAAAAAAAAAACAAACCAGAGCCAAAGTCAGAACAAACTCACTTGAGCCAGGCCGAGGCAAAGCGCCTGCAGGAGAAGTCCCAGGGGCAGGAGGCGCCGGGCCATGGATGGAGGGAGCAGCCTGCGGCTGCCGGGGCCGGCGAAAGGTGAGCGCGGCCGGAGCCCCTCCCGGCTGCGGCCCGGCCCTGGGCAGGGTGGCGGGGATTGGAGGAAGGCTGGCGGTCGGGCAGGCGAGGACGGAGTGCCAGCAGCGCCTTAACCCTTTGCCCTGCTGCTGTTGTGGGGTCGGACACCGGCCCCGCCNGGCTGCTGCTGCTGCTGCCCGGGGGAGTTGGGTTTCTGAAAGCACCCTATACCAGGCAGGTATAGTAAAAAAGATCATAGCCGGGCAGGAAGGGGGAGAAAAAATGAGACTCCTGTGGGCTGCAGCGGAGGATAGGGCAGGGCAGGGTACGTCGCTTACCCGAGCCGGCAGCTCGCCGCAGCCTTCTCGCTGGGGTCGCAGGGGGTCGCAGTGAATCACCATCCACTGGATCTCGAACTGGCAAAGGAGAAAAAGATCATGTGAATTCGGGTCAGGGGGTCACGCTGGCCGAGGTGTAAGAGGAGGCATACTGGCACGCTACGGAGAGGGTTAAAAGCTAGGTATTTCATGTCAATAGCTACAGGTGGAGCCGTGCTTTGCCCTACATTCTCCCAGCCCCAACTAAAGAGGGGGCATAAACCGGCCGAAGGATTTAAAGAGAAAGAAAGATTCGTCAGGTGTCTGTTTAAAGCGCCAGCATTTTTCCTCACACTGTATGGCTGCTTTATTAGACATATAAAAAGTTTTCCGCTAAGTGGATAGTTGTGCTCATGCAGAATGGTAGGTCTGAGGATGGAAGTATGCTCCAAGTGTGAGAACTTCAAAACGCAGGTTCATATGCACACTAGTGACAGACTGCAACTGAGTAATATACTTCTGTGAAATTTCACATCTTCTTCAACCTTCACTATTTGGTACTGGAAAACAACACAGGATTAAGGTAAATCTCCTTTCAGAGGCTGCCACCACAACTCCCTTGATGTGCTATATAGGTCAAAAAACAAACCAGCTGCTGACAGTTACCAAGCCACTTGAACATAGAGCTCCAGAGGTATATTCATTGATATATAATACCTCACATGGAATTTTAAGTAACAAAAGCATATTAAATTGTGTGTATTTATCGTATCTCAGTTTTAAAATCTTGTGTTGTTTTCCCTTCACATCACACATAGTATCACCCTGGCTTATGTACCACTGAGTGGTTTATCCAGAGATTTTTGAGTTTGATGATAACATTCAGAGGCTTCTATTGCTTTTGTTTTATTATGGATGGCTGAGGAGTGGGGGGAAAGAAATTTTGGAGGGTTTTTTTTTCTTGTTACAAGATAAATTAGAGTCTTTTCCATACCAGGGTTCTATTTTTTCCTGAGAAGCAGAAAATAGGAGTCCAGAGTCTTTCAGTTCTCATTTCTTTGCCTCCCTAGGTCTTTCCTCTTATTCCATGAAAAGTTCCCCACCACCACTCTCACAAAATAATGTCTTGGTGCTTCCAGGCTGCCTTCTGTGGGAAACTTCATTGTCCTCTTCAGTCCCAATCCATAACTGATGCAGGAGGCTGACTGGCTGCCATCCTTACATTGATTTAGTTGCTTAGTGACTACAAGAACTGGTAAATGCTTTGAATCTGAAGTCCTTTAAAATCTCTGCAAGACACCACATGCCCACAAGTTGAAAAGTAGCAGCTTTTTTTTTTTTTTTTTTTTTTTTTTTTTGCTTTCACCTTGCTCACTTCAGGGCTGCCATGCCTGAAATCCTCTTTATCACTGCCTTATCTCTACTGCTCTGTTTGCTTTGCACACAGTTTCCAGAGTGCTGACACTGGAGCACAACAGAAGCTGTACTCGTTTCTTTTATCTGTTATCTGACACCACCATCTCTGAGCCAATTCTTGCCCTCCTTTATCCACTTCTCATTTTCAAACCTTCATAATAATGGCCAATTGAGTGCCATAATATACATATAAAAGAACTAATTCTAATTTATTACTACAAGGCAGCCATACAATAGGAACAGCCAAACCACGAGTATGTTGTCTACATTATCCTCACACTAAATCCAAAACACAGCACTCTACCAGCTATGAAAAGAAAAAAGCTAACTCTCTCTGTCTTGAGGCTATATAAAACAAAGCTGATAGGAAACCTCTGTAACTTTCTTTTTAAAATGAAAAATAAAACTCTTCTGGTGGCAAGGTAGTAAAAGATGTGTCTGGCTTCCCATTGATTTAAGAGAGGTGAGAGAAGGGCAAATACGTTCTAGCCTTGCTGTCAAGGTGTCTCTTCCCTTGCCAGTATTTCACACTGATCTTGTTGATTACTTTAAGCTGATTTAAAGAATGCCCCTATTTTGAAGACGTCTCATGTAGGTATTCTGTCGCTATCAATATGCAGTGTTATTAGAGATTAAGTACAGGCACAAAGTTCTCAGAAATGAACTTCATATAATTTAGGGGTAATCATAAAGCAAATATATTAAGATGTAACCTTTTAAACCTGAAGGTGGTGTGCTGGTTTCACCTGGGGTAGAGCTAATTTTCTTCCTAATAGCTGGTATGGAGCTGTGTTTTGGATTTGTACAGGGAGCAGAGTTGATAGCACAGGGATGATTCATTATTGCTGAGCAGAGCTTGGACAGAGTCAAGGCCTCTTTTGCTCCTGACACCACCCCACCAGCAAGGAGGCTGGGGGTGCACAAGGACTTGGGAGGGGACACAGCCAGGACAGGTGATCCCAGCTGACTAAAGGGATGTCCCAATTGACTAAAGGGATCCCAGACCAGGCAGCATCATGCTCATAAAGCTGGGAAAAGAAGAAAAGGGCAGGGGAGAGTTTGAAGTGATGCTCTTTGTCTTCCCAAGTCACTATTACATGTGATGGAGCCCTGCTGTCCTGGAGATGGCTGAGCACCTGCCTGCCATTGGAAAGTGGTCAATTAATTCCTTGTTTCCTTTGCTTGTGTGCATGGCTTGAGCTTTACCTGTTAAAGTGTCTTTATCTCAATCCACAAGTTTCCTTACTTCTACTTTTCCAACTCTTCAGTATAAAATCAGTCACAGGGATGCATTTAGCTGTACCACAGGCTTTAAGGGAAACCATGACTCTCAGAGCACAGTTGTAGGTCTCCTCTGGGAGAGTACCCCACTGGGCCATTGCTGGCTTGGTAATGATTTAGGGGAAGTTATCCCTCCTGGACAAGTACAACTCAGCTAAGCAATTTTTCATGTGGAGATTTTCTACAATACTTTGTCAAGGACATCTATATTTCTTCCAAAAGAGGTCTGCTGTCAACTGTTTGTACATTTCTTAAGTGACCAAGAATAAACTACATATATTTAAATGTATCTCATTCCAGAGCTATTTTAAACATGTTTTATCCATTTTTTGACATCTCTGAGATAGGTTTTTAGAACTTCATTTTCCTTGCACCTTTTATCAAAGCCTTTGAACATTACAGCCATTTCTGGTGTTATTTGGCTTTCCATAGCAAGGGTTCAGCTTCCTGAATGTGAGATTTCACAGGGTGAAAAGAAAGCAAGATGTGACTTTTTACAGTACATAGACACAATCTGTTCTATGGTGTAAATTAATTCCTGTTAAACAAATATTGACAAGCAGCTTCCTCTTAGATGTTACAAGTCATGTAGCTTCCCTGAGCTAGTTAGCAGCATTAAATGTCAATTAAGTAATGACCAAGAGTTGCTTCTAGCAAAGTGTTTAGTGTCTATTATGAGAAAACCATGGTAATGGCTCTGAAATCACAGGAACTAAGGCAATTATATCATCTCACAGAAGTTATAATTTGAACATAATAAGAAATTAATTCCCTTACTTTCCTATAAAAAACATGTAATTCAGGAAGTAAATTCCTTTTCAGTTTTGAAATTATGCTATATCTCATATTGCTTAGAGTTTATAATGGATCTTATTAACTACTTTTAGATAAAAAGATAAAACTTTTAGATACTGTTATCTAAAAAAGAGAAGATAAAATGCAGCTGTAAATCTGTGTAAAAATTCGCTCACCATAAAGTATTCCAGAAATCCTGAAATAAATCTTTGTAAAGGCTGAAAGGCAAGATGCAGTCTCTAATGGAATTGTATCTATTATTCTCCCAGGCAATCATAGTAATAACAAGCAATAAAGAATCTCTTTTAAAATTATATGTATTACAGTGCACCTATGAGAAGTTGACCTATTCTGCAAGATAAATAGGGCCCTCACCAGAATGCTGCAAAACAGAATAGGAAACACATCATTTATGTCCTTTTAAAATTCTACCACTGGAAGTAATATACTTTAACAATGCCTGGGAGTAAATTAAAAGCTATGCCTAAAGCATACTAAATAACCAAAACTGTTGAGATACTTAAACTTATAGTCAAGCAAGTTAAAAACTAGAATAGCCCCAAACACAGATTTATTTTGTTAATTTAAAGACAAATAAAGTTCCTAGGCTAAAACAGGAACTCCTGCAATATAAATAGACATTTCAAATTACTATTCCGTCTGACTATGTAACTCCTTTATCATCATTTCAGAGGATATGGGATTCCTAAATCTACATTTTTGTAAGATCAGGTTGAACCACTACCATTGCCTTTTTGGACTGCCCAGCACAGGCCATGCAATTCAATCTAGTGAGTCCTAAGTCACTTCTGTCTACAATAAAGTGTATTTTTAGACATCCAAACTCAGTTTAAGAGTATAATACCATGCTTACTGTCTTCCCTGATAATTAGTTCCAGTGCTTCATTATTCTTTTTGTCAAGAAGTGTGCATCATACTCTTGTTTTAAGGCCTAACTCATGCAAAGATTTTACTTTTTATCACAAAATATGCTTCATATGACTGAATTTTCCCAGAAACATGCTAAAGTTATAAGCAAATATTTTGCATGATAAATGGTGAATTGTAAAAATTATTTCATTCCATTTTGGTGTGTCATCCTTAAAGGAGGTTGTCCTGTAGTTAACATAGCTCCACACTGGTGCCTAGTGATGTACAGGCTTGAACACAGGCAAGGCAGAACTTAATGCCAGATGCTTTTCCCCACCAGATGCCCGAATAGCCCAGGGTGATCAATGCTGCTCATTTGTATACCTTGCTGAAAAGAGCAAGTCTCTGGAAAACACAGGCTGGAGAAGAAAGGCAATAAGATTCCAAATTGCTCTTTTGCTTTTCCTCAATTCTTTAATCCTGGTCAAAGGTCAGCCAGAGTACCAACAGAAGGCCGGGGTGACCTTAATACCACATCTCTCTCCTCACTTGTCAGCTTCCATTTGGAATCACTACTTCAACAGGCAAAGGAACCTTCCTCGTTTTTAAAGAGATGACTCTGTGTCTAACTTGAGGGCAGAGTTTGCTCCAGCACTATGTACCAGGTGCTGTAAAATTATTTCATTAATACCTATAGCTTTCTCCACATTTAATCTAAATCTTTCCAAAGAGGAAAACAATATTGGCATAGAAATTTTTTCATCATAGTAACATGCATAGAGTATATGTAATGTGTAATGTTTTCATCATCCCACCTATCCATTCATCCATCAGTATCCCTGAGAGCAGTTAGCATAACTAAGATACACTTGCTAATTCGTAATATGCTAATTGTCATGTTATCAGCTTCAGGTGATTATTTTTGAATGACATTTTCAAAGACTAACTCTCATTTTCAACAGAATTAGTATAACTTTTCAGCTATTGAAATTTCCTAATCCACATCTATAGCAACATGCTGAATGGATCCCTTCAGACACATGGTTCAGCTTTCCCAAGTAAAACTGATTTCAATCCAGTGCACTACAGTAACTAAACATACAGAGGGGATGAAACATGAGATGCTTCTTTTGTTGCAATGTTTTCCCTTTCATATTTACACAACACTGTGTCCAGGTTTTTTGCTAACAGTGTGACTTATAGTTTAAAATTATGTCTCACTTCACTCTTTTATTTCAAAGTTGTTGTAACAAGTACAGGGATGTCGAAGAATTTTCATTATTGAAATTTAGACATAAACTGCATCATCTCTTAACTTACAAGGTATAAATATATATGTGCAAGACTTAAAAAGCACAGCTAGTACTTACCTGCCAAGGAGTTGTTGTTTTCTGCTATTTCTGCTTCCAGAAATAATTTAAACATTCATTCCATAAAACAAAACCCCACATTTATGGTAAAACAGTTTTTGCAGAAATAAGAGATTTTGAAACTTACCGGAACTGAAATTTGAGGATTATTTTTAAGTTTTCCAAGCACAGCAAAACCATCAGTATTGATTTTCCCTTTTGGCTTTATGTTTAGGGATTCTATTTTAATACAGTCAATAAAAAGAGTGACACTGTTTGCTTCCACAATTATCATAAGCTTGTGCCATTGGGAGTCAAACAAGAAAGGCAAATGTAAAAATGATGCCATTTGGTGTTTTCCATCTGCTCCTTTGTAAGAAAACTCAACGCTTTTCACTTGACCATTGAGATTCACTCCAACTTGTTCTTTTCCTGAAGAATCCTGAATCTGCCAAATAGTCCAGTATTTCTGAAGTGTGGCCCCAGTCATCCGAAAAGTAGTTAGAAAGGAATATTCGTCAGGCAATCCGTTGGAATATATGGCACTGTGTAGGATTAAAATACATTACATTTGTTCTGTATTTGCTCTGAAAAGCTCCACATATCACCACAGAGTAATGAGAAACCATTATTCAGTGGAACCGTATCTCAGCTATTCTTGTAACAATGCTCTTCTGCATGCTGAGCCCCAAAACAAGGTGTTACTAATGGCAAAAGAACTGGTTCAGAAGTGTGGGTTCTTCCAGTGTTTTACAATTTTTATGATAACCCTTTCTTAAGAGTAATGGATGGAGCAACAACTACTTTCTACTTCAGATGTAGAAAGTGTCCTACAATTATCCTATTTCCTACTATTAGACTTAAAAAAATCAATCAACACCGTATGAATTTACAATGACCAGGGAGAAAGTGCAGATCTGATTTGATTTTGAAGGCATAAGAATGTCTTGTGCAAACACATTTTTTAGTTCGGCCTGCCAATAACCCTTTTATTAAGGTATAAACTATCACTTCAGCAGAAATCATTCAAAAAATCATTCCTTGACAAATATACACGTGGTGAGAACCCACACTCAAAGTTGGTGACATTCATGGTGACATCCTGTGACGTTCAACCACAAGACTACAAGTAGCAGGGAATAGATTTGCTGCATATAAAACATCTTATATTTTAGCAACTCCTATAAGGTGAGCTTTGGAAACACAGGTTGTACTGGCTGTGTCACTGTGCAAAACAATCATGTAATTTTTTATTTCAAATGTATCACTGAATCCAGTACAATATTTAAGAAATAGGCCTTTCCTTATTTATTCTATGGATCATAAAACTCTAGTGTCATACCCAGTTGACACCAATACATTATTTGCCATCTACCCACATTTAAAAATAAGTTTGAATAAATTTCTTAAGCATAAGGTTATGCAGAGCTATTTTATTCCAGCTTTCATTAACTTTCATTAACTTCTCAAACAAGTAGGCATTTTGAACAAAGATGATTTTTGGGTGGCGGAGCAGTCCTATCTCAGCAGCTATTGAGACAGCTTTGGTGAATCTCAGNGGGGGGGGGGGGGGAACAGAAAAATTGAGTAAGTTAGCTCTTATTCTGTATGCTTGATGAGTATTGATTGAGAAAGAGAGTATTCCAGGAGCAATCTCCCTGGTTTGTGGTGCTCCAAGCTGTAGTGCAGCTGTGTTCCAGCAGGCTGCGGCACAGCCTCAGCAGAACTCAACGAGGACAGAGCAAGCCTGGCAGCGGCAGCAGCAGCTTCGCCTTGCAAATAAAGTACCCAAACTGCCGGCGTTCCTCCTTTTCCCCACGAGCCTTTGCATACACCTGAGAGCTGGGCTATCAGGAAGGGAAATGTTTAGCTGGAAAGTTTAGCTTATTATATAAGGTGTGGAGATATACAAAGTTGGAAGAGGGAGTTCCTTGCCAGTATCTTTAATCTGTCTGTGCTTTGTTCTGAATTGTGTCTCTTTTGACTGAGGATGAAGTAGTCTGCCCCAGCTGGTTTTCTTCCATGGGATTTTATCTAACTCGTTGTGTTCTGTCATCATTTATTTTCAGCTTGTACCCTGCCATCTCAAATGCAAGTGTCAACATGTGGATATTGCAGCTTTCCCTCGGTTCTGAGCACTTTGCAGCGTTTACTGTCCCCTGTCACTCCTTGTGTTAGGTTTCTGGCCTACACAATAAGCATATATATTCTTTTCTCCTTCAGGAAGATAATTCTTCTCCCTATCCAGACATAGCTTCACTCTCACTAAGCTTCTGATCCAGTTCAGCACCTCCTTTATGGTCCTTTGTGTCCTTCCTCTATAATACCTCTTTTAAAGGTATTTCAATCTCCTCTACTGCTAAAACCTTAGCTCAGCTGGGTCATTTATCTATTCAGTTGCTGAACCTCATTTTCTCTTGCAGAAAAGCTGGTTTTTCTACTACCACACTAAAGCTGGTATTGTTAGGTAACCTTTAAATTGCCTCCTTGTGACGTTCAACTTTCTCTGTTAAGTTCAATGACTCCAGGGTGTCTGATACACCAAGTCTAAAAGGAGTACTAATCCCAGATCCTCTGTGAAGAGGTTTTCAGTCTTTCTCTGCACTAAGTTTTGCTGTCATGGCAATACTTCTTCAACTATCACACACATTCTCATCCCACCTCAGTTGACACAGTTATACTGCAAGAAACCCAAAACAGCAAAAGAAACAAAAAAGTCCTGGTACAAAAACCCACTTTTTGATTAGAAGATTGCTTATACCAGATTGGCAAATGAATTCTTTGCACTGTATTTAGCTATTGACTTACTACTTTTCAAGACTTTATATGGGTTCTCCTTCTTTTTCCAGACATTAAAATAGGAAAGAAATATGTTCACTTTCTCAGGAGGTATGCAAAGAAGAGAAATAATATAAGAGCTTCTGACATCAGTAAGAGAAAGCTAAATTATAAGTAATGTATATCAAACACTAAAAAGTCAGTGCAGAAACATGGATAAGTAGTTACATTTTTAAAAAATGTTAATGTAAAAAATGTAAAATGTAAAAAAATCAGAACTGCTGCCTTTAGACTAAAGACTCAGTATCTGTAACATGACTCAATATAGTGAAACATCACCCATCACCAGAAAGGTACTCTGCAGGAGACTGTTACTGTGTCAGATTTATACCTATAATTCTATAAGTAAAACAGAGACAGATTCTCATCTCAGCTGCTCCAACAGTAATGATCCTTTAGTGGTTTCAGTGCATTTCAGAACACAGTTATTTCCAAAGCCTGTAATCCTTATATAGGCAAAACCCTTCTGAAGTCAGCAACTTAAAATGCTAAATATTTGGAAACCATGGCAAATTTAGT
Organism: Drymodes brunneopygia; assembly: GCA_013400955.1. Classification (NCBI taxonomy): domain Eukaryota; kingdom Metazoa; phylum Chordata; class Aves; order Passeriformes; family Petroicidae; genus Drymodes; species Drymodes brunneopygia. The sequence continues at coordinate 199,878 of VZTZ01022866.1, read as the reverse complement.
ATGATATCTAAATAAACAATTGTAGAGAAGCTATTCCTCCATCTCACTGCCAAGTGAAGAGTGACTGACTCTGTAACTTTATTGAACAGCTGATAGCTATATAAGCACTCAAATTATTTCTGGAAATTATTTTTAACATTGTTGTTCCCAATTCCACTGATTTATGGAAGGAAACCAAGCAATTATAAATTTAGATTCAGGTAAACGAGCAAAGAAAGAATTTATGTGGAAACATATTCAAAGGCCAAAATCCAGATTTATACCTGACCTATTTCCTCTCCACTTAAAATTGTTGGGGACATAAGCCATCAGATCTTTTTATTTTAGTTTTTTTCTTCAGTTTTTAAAAAAGCATTCCAGTCCTGCTTTCCTTGTATTCTCATACTATTGTTAACTGCTATAGTTGTTTTATAAACACAAGGTTAGGTCAAATTTTTTTAATCACATATTTGAATATTTGCCTAAATTTTTAAAGTATTGGTGGGTGGGAAGTTTGAAACATTTCATCATAGTTCATCTAGGGGAACTTCTGAAACACTACTATTGCTTTTAATCTTTTTCATAAATACCTAAGACTCTCACCAATTCTGTATCTTGAATACTTAGCAGGAGGATTTCTTTGAAATTTCAAAGTCCTACCCAGGCATCAATACAACCAAGGTAAGTCATCTGACTCTGGTGAGGAAAGCCCTGACCCATCCCACTGGCCCCAGAATTCATCAAGAGCAGAAGAGCATGTTAAAAAGTCAACTATGTACCTATTTAAATTCTTTAAAGTAACTGTTGATTTTATTAAATTTGGGGGTTTGAGTTAATTTCTTAGGTGAGCTCCATTGATCACTGACTTATCTTAATCCTTACTAAATGAAGATTTTAGAAATGTTAGCACAACCCAGTGGAGGTGGCTGTGGAAATTGCTGTGGCCAATCTCATGATAATGCAATCTCATGATAATGCAGTATCATGTGCCCAGGGTTGAGGGTTCTTTCACTCAATCTGAAGACCCTCGTGTCTGCATCTCCTGAAGCTGCCTAAAATCGCAGCTGACCTGGCAGACACTACCTGGCAACAACTGAACAAGGAATGACAATAAAACTTAGCTCAGCACTTTTAAAAGCATCTGTCCTAAGTCGTTAACCAGAAGCCATTTGTTACGACTCATTACCCTCAGCTGATTTTTATTCTTCAGGAACTTCCAATTCTGAGCTAATTAATTCTCTTATGACCTAATTAGCTTCTTAGCAATTTGTCTTTTCTATTTCACCGTCGTCATCATCAATATCTGGGTAGGATAGCTTACTTGCAATGTGAAAGGAAAAGCACCTGAAGAGCTTTGGTGGCTGAATGTGGAAAAGCCAGACCTTCAAGCACATGCACTTGAGGAGCACTACTTCACTAAGAAACAGTATTCCAAAGGAAAAAAAAAAAGTCAGGAAATCAGCCTTCGAAATTCTCTGGATGTTTCAAGTTTACTGATAAAGCTTTTTCAGTAATCCTCCCTATATTGTTTGCGTGTGTGTGTGTGTGTGTGTGGGTTGTGACAGTTGCATCTGTGAAGTCAAAGGTTTAAGGTTTCATCCAATGCACAACAATATCTAGCCCTTTTCCCACATTTAAGAAATGTGTTGTGAATATATTTCTTTGTGCCAATATATTTTTTAAGACTTCCATTAAAAATAAATACAATTATTATCCAAATAACCAGGATTAATTTTGTACGCACTAAGTGGTGGACACCTGCAACACACACATAGATTAAATTGAAAAATGATGTGTTCACCATGTCCAGTGAAAACAGCTCTGTGTCATGGCAGTTCCACACAAAGTTATTACATTATTACACCACACCATTACATGGAGAACACTGCATTGATCCTTCAGCAGATTTTACTCTAGAAGAAGCACTGGCCAATGGGAATTTATTTCGATGATGGGAGAAGCTAAGTTATGACATGTGTGCAATCATTTCTGTTCTTTCTGGGATATATTTCTGGGCAAGTACACTGAGCAGCAAAAAGACCAAGTTACAACTAAGAAGCATTTTAAGGAAGCTCTGTGGGTTCTCCAAGGCATAAGCTATTGCTACATCAAAGACTGGATGCTGAGCCATCCCCATCAAATTGAGCTCTCATTCCCATACCATACAGCCACTCTAAAATGGGCTCCTCTGCCTTAGTATAATCATCATATGTTAGCCTAAAAATTTATTTGCCTCTTGCCAACCTCCTTGGTTGATGAGGGTGCCTCCCCAGTGCTCCTATGGCACTTGGGCTGTATCAGGTATCCAGCTCGGAAAAGCCATTTTCCCCAGACTCACTCTATTGTTTTTCCTCCCTCACCTCTCGATGCAGCAGGAGCGCACAGGCCGGAGGCGGGGGTCGGAGGGTGATCCCCGATGTGCGAGCCCCGGCCACAGCATCCCGGCCAGAACAGCCCGGCCCGCGGCGGGCGCCGCTTGCGTGCCGCGGGCACGGACAGCTCCGGGAGCCGGGGCGGGCCGGGCCGGCCTTGCCCTGCCCTGCCCTCCCTTTCCCTCCCCTTCCCTCCCCTTCCCTCCTCTTCCCTCCCACTGACAGAGCCACGCTATAAAATAACTCTGGGGCGGAGCAGCGAGTTCGGGCTCAGTGGCAGAGGAGCAGCACACTGAGGCAGTGCAGCACGGTCGGGACTCAAACCTTCATCCATTCCCTGGGCCAAAGACCCCAAAGGCAGGAGTCAGCTCAGATGCTGTAGTAAGGCAGCTGATATAGGCTTGTTCAGGGGTAACTTGTGTATATCAAGGAAATATTTCACTAGAACCATCTAGAGCAATAAGTCTAAACCTTCTTAAAAGTGAAAATAATGCAGCTTTTATCTGAGAATCTCCAGCTTTCAGTGAAGTGATGGTCCCATTTGCCATCTGTGTTTGTGTTCACATTCATGCACTAGCAGCCCTGATCTGTGTCTGGGACTGAAAGCAGCCACGGGCCCAATGTAACTTAAGCTCTAAAGTAGCTTAACCTGGTGGCCATGAAGGTAGGACCCAGGGAGGACTGCAGTAAGAAGAGTTGTCAGTGATAGGTGGAGTAAGACAGAAACACTTCACAATCCAATTATTCCTAGCTGAAAGAGTAGTACAGTTAATGGTCTTGTCAATTAATTACTAAGTCGAGGCATTCTTAATTACATAAGGTGCTGGAACAGAATCCAGACTTGCCTGAATTTGGCAAAGACATGTCTACCCTGCTGTACTGTCTATTCCTTCACCAGCAGCAAGTCTGGCCCGTAAAGCATAAACACAATTAGATTCCTAAATCCTGGATTCTATCACAAATTCACTGTGACATGTTAAATAATAATTTTCAACTTTTACAGATTAAGTGACCATAAATCAGCCAGGAACGTTCATGTACCTGTTACCTAAAACAAACACACAGTGCAAAAACCCTTACCTCAGAATCAGTGAGTTATCTTACCTCGTCTCTGCAATCCTCACATGATCAGAAAGATCCCTTTGTGTCAATATTTTGAGAAAACTTACTTCCCTCTCCTCCTTTTACATTTTCTTTGCCTCCCTATTCAAGTCATCAACAACTTCTGACATTACTTTCTAGAGGTGAATCCCTTAATACCAGCAAATCTTGAGGCACTCTGAGCAATATCATTGGCTAGAGGAAATTGGAAGTCCCTGAACTTGCTGCTACAGAATGAGTCTGATCTGGCGGTGACAATGAAAAAAAAAAAAGGTTCAATTCCTCTTTCCCCTTCCAAAACCTTTTCAAATTAGGTGACCTAGCTGGTGAGAGATCTACCACTTAAACAAGAATATTGCAAAATATTGTATTTTAAAGACAAGCAAGGAAGGCATTACCTGGTTGGTATCCTGAAGTCTACATTGGGTCCCAATTTATAAGCCACTTGTAAAGAAGTGGATCCCACTACTCTCTCGATAATTCCTTGGGAAGCAGCTTTTTCTATTTGAAACTGAGAAATCAGGTCAAAGCCTGCAAGAAAAAAAATATACATGTCCATAATGTAGCTTTCATTTTAATTTGAGAATTGTGCTGTCACAGCTCTGAGTGTAACCTGATAAATTTTTTAAACAGCAGCTTTTTCCTGTAAAAGTCAGGATGCTACTTGCCTGGTAAGTCATCTTGGCCAATCCTGATTGTCGGGCAGATATCAGTTCTGCGACTGGCACCCAGAATAACTGGTAGTCCTGCAAGAAAAAGTGGATTTACTAACCATGTGCCTACATGTTGCCTGAGATCACTTTAGAAAATTAACTGAAGCCACTGTAAGATTATTATGAGCTAAATAGAGCTGTAAGTAGTAATAATTAGAGGTATACGATAATTTAAACTGTACTTAGTAAAATAAGAGGTCTAAGAAAATAATCATCTGTTTCTAGAGAGCTCCAGATTAAAAATGGTAACTTGATACACTATTTGATTTTTTTGTTCAAGCCTTTAAATGAGAGTGTTACAATAATTCTTCTCTTGCAGAGCTGTTGAGAAATAATAGTAGCTTAAGAAGGCCTGCTGTGTGAGGAGGTTTTGGGTTGTGATTTTTGGTCGTTCAAGCAAACTTTAAAAAAAAAAAAGACCAGTTACCTAAACCAACAGTCTCCCTAGTCCCAAGGAAACATAAACAAACCTCACGCCAACTAAAGAAGTTGTTGAGAATCAGTTGGCATCTTTTCCATCCTCTCTGGTATTCCAAGCTTTCCCACTTTCCTCTGTGCCAGATTTGATCAGAAAATGAATATTCATGAAATGTAGGGTGGGGGCAAGAAGAACTTACAGGCATTTTTTTGTTTACCCAAAAAAGGACATTGAAGAAATTTGTTCAAGGAAACTAAATCTAAAAATCCAATTTTTCAGAATATTATTTGTCAAAAAAGCCTTGTAATGACCATGAGACCTACAAGATTCCCAGATTTAAGGAAGGAGAAAGGAAAAATAGGCATTTATTTGAAGAGTTTAAGAGCTATGTACATGTCCAGTACCAAGTCAATCTGAAAAATGTTAGCAGAGTGTGAATAGGGAAGAATGAAGAGCGGGAGCTGGAAGGAGAAACATTTCTAACCTACAGAGAGCCTCTTGTGTGCTGCAAAGGCTCAACCCTAAATGTGGGTTTCCTTCTGACAACATAGGCTTAAAGAGAACATTCAGGTTGATATGTCACACCTCAGAAAAGGCCTCATTCTAAATTCTTTGATGAGACACATGGCTGACATCCAGCCATTTACATTTTATGCCCAGCAAATAAAGTATAACCAGTTTATTGCCACACATAGCAGGAGAATATCTAACTAGAAGCACTGAAAGACAGGAGAAGGTTTGTGTCCTGTATCTACCACCTACACCCAGGTTTTAATCCTTACCTTAAAAATACATTGATTAGCAAATTTAAAGCAACACACAAAGCTCTTGCTTTTTTGCCTGTTTTTCATATACATCCTTCTATCCATTTATACATACGTAAATGCACGTAGACAGTTCTCACTTTGTGTGATGGCTAGCTACAGAGGATTTTAGCTTTGAATAAACACAGAATAATTCTTTTGACTTTCCAAATTACACAAAGATAAAATGTAGGTAAAATCTGTCTCCTTACTTGATTGGTGCTGGATGGTGGCTGAGATGAAAGACCACAGAAAACTACACAGGTAGAAGAAAGCTGTAATTTTCCTGTAAACAGAAAGAAAACTCCAGTATGAATCTATAGTTTCTGACAGGTTCTGTTATTAAATTTCTCCTCCAAGCCATGCATATTAAATATATAAAATACCAGTTAAGGATTTACTAACAGGTTTGACAAGACAATTTCTTTGACAAGACAATTTCTTTACATGACAACATCTTATTTTTGCCTTATAATAAAACATGTCAATAAAGCTCTTTCTATTGTAGTCCCCTCATATAATGCTGGCAAGGACAGCTTTCACTTTTCTAATCTCTTATTTACAGTTGTCTCTAAATCCCACTTTTTCTCTTACCAGTGGCTTTTCATCTTCACTGCTGGATTTCTTCACTTCTCTCATGTGAATAGGCAGTGTATATCGTCACACCGCCTGCTTCCCTCTCATTAGTCCGACAGAGGAGTGCAGCAGTGGGTGCAGACAGCTGCTCCTGCCCCACCAGGACCCAGCAGAGAGGGAGGTACAGGCAGCTGGGCTGGTTTTAATCTTTCCAAGGGAAGGAGGTGGAGGCTGGACAGACGTGTGTCCTGGTGGGCTCTGAGGGCGGACCTCTGGAGTCAGCTGAATATAAAGAAGCCAAGAGCACAAATTAGACTGCTTCTTTCACCAGCATGAGGGCAGGGAGATTCAGAAAATGTGAGTTCAGCAATGCCAGTGTCTGAATGGTGGGATCTGCTGTTCAGCCAGGCAGGGGAACAAGTTCTATGTACCAGGAGGTGTGAGGTAGCTGGTGGCCTTGATGTGGTGTTAAGACTAAAAACTCTGAGAAGGGAATCCCTGTCCTATAAAGAAGGTATTTCCATTTCTCACTGATTTACTCATCAGGTGATTTCAGGAGAAGCCTGTCTGGTGAGGTCTCCCAGTTGGTTTTTCTGAATAAAACAGGTTATGTAAAAGTGTTTTCATTGCTAAGATTCTAACCTCAAGGCATACACATAGGCATTATTATGCAGATTCCTGCACTGTTGTCATTGATAAAGCACTCCCTTTCCAAAGGGACTATTACATATGCTTGGACACACAAAGGCATCTACTCATATTTGTTCATCCAGATGTAAAAAAAGAGAGAGAGAAACTAAAATCTGTATGCATGAAAAGACTAAGGAAAAGATAATAAAAAGCCAGAAGGTCCTGATAGGAACTACAGTCAAAATTCATGTATGTGTGGAAAAGTATGCTAGTTTGTTCTTATACATAGTTTGTAAGGTTTCATCTTCTCTGGATTACTGATATTCTGGTTAATAACACCTTAAATGTCCAGATTTTTCAAAGTGTGGTATACAGGAAATGCAAAAATCTCTGCTGTCTGATAAGTGTCTGGAGAAAAAACTGAGTAATGAGGTATCCCATTCATCCCAATTTGCTGTAAGTCACATTCCTGGTATTGGTAATTTCAGTGTTCATGTGGTTTACAGTTTTAAATCTATTATATTAGAAAGGGTGGGACTGGATCACAAACATGAACAGTTTGCCATGAATAATCTAATCCAATCTAATTTTGATGCCTAAGGCAGCGCAGCTTTGGTGATACCATTTTTTCACCCTTCAAGAAAAAGGTACACCCAGGAACTCTTGTGGTCCAGCATGAATGTGAGCATAAGGATTTTCATGTGACAATCAGCACCAGGATTGTCAAATGAAACCTCTGTCAATTAAAAAAAGGCAAAATATTAATTTGATTTCACAAGGAGTTTGCCCAAGTCACCACACACCCGAGTGCCTTATCTGCCATACAGGTATTTCCATTCTGGGATGCATGAAAGGAGTCTATAAGGGGCAAAAGAAAGAACAGTTCATGGAAGCTACTTAAAGCTCTATATATGAATGATAGGGGAACATGGCATGTGAAGGAACAACTGAGACCATCCAGGGCTTAGAAAGGATATCAGAAGGTTTGTGAAGGAATGGAAAAGAGTCAGGTGCCAAACCATCTCTTTTGTTGTGTATGAGCTGTGGCATTGCCTTTTCCTTTGAGACTGCTTAGTATTGCCAATTTATTTAAGGCAGTATTAAGGAAGAAAAAGCCATTCCAGTAGTTAGATACGGAACTAAGTAGTACCACCTTGCAGTGAGTTAGCAATGTTTTCTGGTACATGATGTGAAGATGTCTGCCATCAGTTGTGTCTGGGGTTATTGACACACACATCATCCTCTCCAAGAGGGGGAATCTTGTTCAGGGAAATTCAGAGAACATATACTCTGTTTCTGGGCTATCTATAATCTAACTTTGCTTGCATTTCATTACAGCAATTCTCAAGGGCGGAACTTCTTTAAAGTCTGGAATATTTTTCCAAATACAGTATCTTCAAAAGACATTTTTACTGAAATAAAGCATGGGAGACACTATGTAACTAAAGCTGGGAAAACACATTTACTATTCTGTTTGTAGGAAAAAGAAAAATTCTTTAGAAGACTAATAGCCTCCGGTTGCTCTGTGTGCATTTTGATGTCTTCGTCTTGAAGGAAAACTCACAGTCTATGATGAAATTCCTGACTAGTTGTTCTGCTAATAATTATCACATCACCTTGAAATAGCCAGAAAAATATTAACTGACAAACGAGTCATAGCAGATTTAATAGCCCCACAATCTAGCCATTATTCCCATTTCAAGAAAACGTAAACTGGGATAGATGGAGTATGTGTCTTACATATCTTGCTGTTCCAGACACAGTCCCCATCCAACTAACATTAATGTTTAGCTGATCTGACTATTTTGATGTCACTTTATGTCACTTCATAATTTTCTCTTCTTATGAGGTGGGCCAGTATGAATTTTTTTTCCTAAAAACTCAGTACACAGTGTTTGCTGTTTAGCCACTTGCTCAGGGATTCATCATCTAAACACTAACTGCTCATCTTTGGAACGTGGATTAATAAACAGTGGTGACTTTGTTCAAAAACTATCTCCTAAAAATAAGCTTTGTAGGAAGGTCATCACCTTGCTAGCATGTGGAGGTGTGCTTACACACCTGACTTCACATTCCACTCCTCAAATATCTGATTCCATATGGATTCCATACTCCTGTTGTTCTGTGTAGCTTGAGTTGGAGAACAGGTATTCATACAGCTGTCTCTGAGAATATGGCTGAATTGGAGAGAAATAGCAAATGGGTGGACTGAGCTTCTCTTGCAGATATAAAGCTTGCTCACTCTGATGAAAAGGTTTGCAGCAAGGTGGCTGCAGCTGGACTTTCAGAAGGTACAATCCAGCAAAAACCACAGAAACCAAAGTTTGACTCAGAAGGAGCCTTGTAATGTGGCAGAGAAGAAGGTTTCTCAGTTCAGGCTTGGGTTTACAGCAATTTAGGATGACTAAATTAAGTGAAAAATCCTTTCCTGATGTTTCTTTTTTGACTGGGCTTGAAAGAGCTCAATGTCACTGGCTTAAACTTTTGAGCAGGACTTTTAGGAGGAACTAGGCGAGTTTGCTCTTCCCCTGAAAAGTATTTGTGACATATATGCAAGTACTGTTGTCTCAAGAACAGGCTTTGGAGCTGGAGGAACTAAAGTCCAACTTGCTCTGTTAAAGTGGGGCCTCTGCCTTCCTGAGTGATCCCATAAAGGACAAGTGGTTGATGCTCCCAGCCCTACACTGCCCTTCCACACACAGCTGGAGAGGAGCAGCAGGGAGCACATCACTTCTTACTCCTGTCTCCTGGAGACCACTTCTCTCCCACATCGTCTTGTCTAAATTGTGCCTTTAGTCTTTTCCTGTGACTTCAGCTTCTTATGACCATGTTCTACATTCAGTTTGCAATAACAAAAATCCTGTTTATGCATTTCAACCTTCTTTATTCTTACCTATAGTGTAAGGGTCACTGCTCTCCCTAGGGCTTACCTGACCCCAGGATAAGCATATACCACACTCTTAACTTGGGTGAGTTTGTTGTTATGTTGTGTTTGGCTCTCTCAGCTCAAGATTAACTGTGTGGCTGAGTGATGGCATTTCTGAAAGACCTGCTCTTTGTGAATCATGCTAGGAGTTAAGGTAACTTGGACCTAGGACTGATCTCATTGACATCAGGAGCAAAACTTGCACTGACTTAAGCGCATTTTAATTAAACCAGCAACAAATAATTAAACCAGCTTCCTCAAGTGTAGGGTAATTGAATTGACAGCAAAACTATAATCCTTGTCAGGTTCTAACACATCATTGGAATTTAACAAATAATCTATTACCAAATAAATTCTTACCTTCATAATAAAAATGTACTTTTCTGTCCAAAATTCTATGAATTTTGGCATGGGAAGAAAAACAGCTTTTCTTTCCAAGCCGTCAGATGCTGTTTTGCATAAAGACCAAACAACTTCTTTCTAGTAGAGGTCACTCAAACTCAAAGAAACGTGGGAATTCTGGGGCCAGATTCTCATCTTCTCAGCACAATCCTCTTTCTAAGTGAAGCTCACTGTGATGGCACTGCAGCCAATTTGTGAACACCTAGGCTGTCCAATGTAGTCTACAAAATTCAACAAACCCCTCAGGAGTGTTCTTGGAGCACAAATAGAGATGGTCTCTATATGGGGCCACAAAAACTTCTACCTCAGCTGCATGTCCCCTTGTCATAATGATTCTTTCTGTGGATGAGGTTTGCAGTTCCCATTACCTTTGGATGAAAGTCTATATTGTCCTATTATTATTCCTTTCTAGGTCAGAAGATTTGTATATTATCTCCAGCAGTATCAGACAGCAATTATCCCCAAATGTTACAGTCAATGTTTCAGATTATCTTAAATACAGGAGAATTTATTTTCTAGTGGAATAGCAAAGAAAGTGAAAAGTTAAGCAGATTTCAAGCATAACTATGCTAATAATGCCATGAATACTGTTGTGTTTTGTTGTGTTCCCTGCTTTTGCTCCCGCCCGGATCTCGACAGGCGAACGCTAGCGCAACCCTGGAAAGCCGTCAGCCTCACGTTTGGGGAGGTTTCCCCGGGGAGCCGGCAATGGACTCCGCTAGTCCGCGCCGAGCTGAGGCGATGGAGCCCTCAGAGCTTAGCAGGAGAGCAAAGAACTTCCCAAAGCAGGAGGACTCTTAGTTTGTGCATTTGGCAGGTTTATTACCCCCAAGGGGACACAGTGACTAAGAGCCCCGAATAGCTTCGGACAGTGGTTTTTAAGGGAGGGATAACAACCAATGACCTGAGGGTGCAAGGGCAGTCCCAGGGGATCCAGTCGAATAGGGATTAGGGAAAGGAGGGGAGAGGAGAGAACAACAAATAAACAACCGAGTAACAAGGAATATTCTAGAACTGTGGTACATAATAGACAGGTCAAGAGGCCAGTGACAGGAACCTGGGGGTTGTGACCCAGTGGCCTAAACCATTGTCTCTGGAGTGTGAAGGGGGAAACCCTCTCCCTGTGGAACCTGCCACCAGAGATCTTCCTCCTCTTCGGGTTTCTGGTTTAGAACCACCGCCACAGTGTTTCAGCAGATTATGACTCTGATCTCACTTAATATACATCTGTGTCCATCTACTGAACACACTGATTCTCAGAAACTAAAATAAGACCAGAAACAGGCTCTGCTGTTATTTATTAGTTATTTGTTGAGCATAAAATATAGTGAAAATTTGCTCATTTATAATAGCAAATGCTATTACCAAGGGCTGGATCCAACTTTCATGTAACTAAAAGCAAAGAAACCAAAACACCCCCCCCAAATTTGGAATTATTTTCTGTCAGAGTTTAGTAAGGCTTGAGAACAGTCTTTTATATTGTTCTCTCTTTCTAACACTTCTAAATATGTTAAGATTTTTTCCTTGCCAAAATTAGGTTAACTGAACTTTTTGTAAGTGTTGACATGATGGTACTTAGTTCTGTTGGTATCTATCTCTGGAAGCTGCAGCAAGCATAATTTATTTCACTGTCATTAAATACCCTTTGAAAGAGATCATGATACCAGTAAGAAGATACTTGTTGTTTGGAGTGGAATCAGGTTTTCCCTCTCTTACACCAGCATATGTGCATCACAACCCTGGTTCATGGGTAAAAACAGTCATAAAAATAAAATTAGTGTATGGCTACTTGAAACAGCAACCAGGCTTTCTCCATCACTCCCTCCTCTCTGCCCTGGCCAGACTCAGCACCCTGCCTCCTGTCCTCAGCCCAGTCGAGCTCCAGCTGCCTGGACCCAAGGATGGGACAAGTTTCCCCCCCATCCAGAAAGCAGAGGATGAGAGATCCTGATGGGGTGGGAAAGGAATGAAATATGCATATATTTCTACTGTTACACAAAATAGCAAATTCTATCACATAAATTCTGATTCTTGTGGCATAAGGGGGAAAAAAAAGCTATTTCATGTTGTTGATGACCATGAGGTTTCTGTAAGATTTTTTTTCTAAAACGGCAGTCCCCAGATTCCTCAGATTTTCCCGAAGTAATTTCAGGATTTTCACAGACTCAGGACATCACTGTATAGTTTCATGCTTGTTCAAGGACCATCTGAGCAGCTCTAGGATGGGGACAGTAGGGTCCTCTGTTCATTTTGAAATGAAAGCTGTCATTCAACAAAGTGTGGTATTAGGACCACAGAAAACTGGCACACACAGACCTCTATATAGTATTGATGACATTTAGAATATGCATTTTCATCTTCAAGACACATTCTGTGTCAAAATAACTGTTCCAAATTTTAAAAATCACTATTTTCTCTCTTATAAGAAATATAAAGGACATAAATATCTAACAATAACACGAGAATACTTGAAGTATAATATTAGAAGCTTGTAAGTATTTAAATGCAGTTCTGTAGTTCTGTGATTCAGTGAAAGCTGATGGCATAATTTGTTGGAAGTTCTCAAAATACCTAGTAAGCTTTTCACAAAATAGCAGGAGAAATTCTATATAAATAAAGAGGAAATAATTGTTAGTGAGCAAGCAGTCCTAAATTTATGGTAGCTTCTACCATTCAAGACAGTTATGCGTCAGCTGTGACTGACAGAACTATGAAAGCATACTTTAGTACTCAGTAGTGGGCAAAAAGCACACTGCATGTTAGGAGAAATTAGGAAACAATAGTGAACAAGGCAGAAACCATCAAACTGCTGCAGTATAAACCATGGCTGGCAGGCATGATCAAAGGTTTGAACAGTTTTCAGTGGGCAGAACACTTAAATGGATGAGGATTCTTCAAGCCTAAAAAAACAAGATCTAATGAAATGTAAGCACTGTGGGAAAGTGAGTAAAGAACAGTTGTCACTTTCTTGCAGAACAAGGACTAAGTTTACCAAACAAAGTTGGAAGCCAGAAGATTCAAAACCAGCAACAAACAGCCCTTCCCCATGCAACTCGTAGGTGAGAGGTGGGCTTCTTTTCCACCACTTTTAGTATTTACCATTGAAAGTGCTAAAACTTTTATGGGATCAAAAAAAAATACTGGCTGGGAAAACACATGGGAGAGGTATTCCTATGTACTTGTGCTACATTAACCTGCTTCTCTAGGCATCCACTATTACCTTGACCAGAGAAATTGTGCTGGACCAGATGGGCCTTTGATCTGATCTGATACAGCTGTTCTTACCTTTTAATATTTAAGCAATTTGGAATACTGAAAATTCAAAGGGGAAAGACTGCCCTTGTAATGGCAGAACACATTTCAGAGGACTTAGACCTAGTAGTACTCTTAAAAAAAACCCAAGCATGGTCTGAAAAGAAAGGGAATTTTTTACTTATGTTTTCTAATATTTTCAGGGTGCAAGATACTGGGACGGAAGTTTTGTTCTTGTATATGAAGAGCATTCTCAAAGATCACCTCACAGACTGGATGTTAGAAAAGAACCCGAAAAGTGTAAAAGCATAGAAGAATTTAGTCCAGGAATGATCCAGGGAGACCACCTGGTCCAGCCTCCTCTCTATGCAGAATCATATTTCAGAGTCAGAGCAGGTTGCTTAGGGCCTTAGCAGGCTGAGACCAGAGTGTCTCCAAGGACAGAGACTCCAGAACTTCTCAGGGTGACTGCACTCTTTGTCTGACCAGAATTTCCACTTTACATCTTAAGAACACCATGGAACCTGTGTCTGTTAGCACTCAGAGTTTCTGGGCCTCATTCCTCCCTCTCTTGGCCTTGAGAATGAATGTGAGAAGGACTTCACTACGATTAACAAGTGATTTGATAGTTATTTTCTATCTAGTTTGTATGGTTGTAAGTAGCTATTTCTGCTGCAAGAATTTGAGGAATCAAGTGCTCAGTTTAAGAGCAATGTTTAAGAGACATGCAAGACCACATGAATTCAGAAAAAAATATCCGCAGTGATTTCTGGAAGACATTTCTTCTGGAAGACTACGTGAAAAACTTTTCTTAAGAAACAAAACGAAACAAATAATATAGAGGCTGAGTAGAAAAGTGTTTACCATCTTTTCATCTTGATTCGTGTTTTAATATTTGATTTTAAAAAAGATCAGCAAATCTTTTACTGCAACCCACTGAAGGAGGAAGGTGGCATGCCTATAAATAAATCCTTGTTGATTATGTACTGGTATAATTTTCTCTGTCTCCTATGTTACTGATGCAATTCTCTGAACTGTATCCCATCAGATATGATTATATATTTCCTGTTGTCATGTGTAAATTACTCACTCACTCCTGCAAATGTCACAGAAGTGTTTTTTGCTTTCTCATTTATTTTTGTTAAGTCCTATAGCTGGATTGCCCAAGATAACTGTTGTTACTGCCTTTTTTAATTCTGATTTTTTTTGCCACCAGTGGGCTCCTTTTACAAAAAACCTGGTATGTCTTACCAAAGATGCTATATTTTCTGTGTGTCTTTTGGTTAAATTTTTGTATGTAAGGTTGAAGTAAATATTTTTAACAGTAAAATTTCTTGTAATGCACCTCAAGATTTCCTACCTTTGCTTACAGTTGAGATGGTACTTTGCTCATGTGCCTAAGTATCAATCTAAAAAACACTCCAGCAAAGGTATTAGGAAGATGAGCTTTCAAATCTAGCTGCTATCATGGCTTAGAAATCAAGAGTCAAGTGCCTCCCCACAAAAAACAAGTAGGAATGTCTCCTGGGTACAGGATTCTCATCTCCATCCACAGGAGCCATGCACAAAAAAAAAAAA
>VZTZ01022866.1:130698-182553 GCA_013400955.1 Drymodes brunneopygia | reverse complement strand
TATATATACACAATTTTACAGATAAATGGGCTTTTGTTGGAACTGGCATAAGTGAGTTCAAGAAAAGCACAGCTTCATTGCAAGGAAATTATCTAAACTGAGAACTCTTTCTCCAGTGTGAAGAGGGCACAAATAAACCTGCCTGTGGCAACCCAATTAGTGAACTGACTTATCTGTCCAANTGACTTATCTGTCCAACAGATGGAGTTTTACAATCACCAATGCTCAGATTCTCACACTATGCTGTTCATTAATTATAAATTAAATTAGCTCTAGTCACATATTAGTACTACTTTAATATTGATAATTCCAGATGGATATATGCATAGATGAATTAATTATTGGTCTTTTTCATCTTTATGAGTATTCAGGTTGTTAATACGCACGAAGTCAGCAGTACTGTTTCTATCTTTAGTTATATTGCTGAGATAGTCAAGAAATGTTATTTTTTAAATTTTTGATTTCAAGTACTCTGATATTACCTACACCCAGCTTAAAGACAGTTTTGCTGGAAAAATACCATAACAATTAATTCTGATAATAATAATTATTATTATTATTATTATTATTGTAATTGTATATTATTTATGTTATAATAGCAAGCTTTAGATTTTTGTGCTTTGCTGACTGTTACACATCTGACATAGATGATCATTCTTTTCTGCACTCTCTGCATGTTTTGAAGAAATAATAAAACACATGTTAATGATTGTCCACCTTGTAATTACATAAAGATATTTCGTGAAGTTCTCTGTTGGGATCCCATATATCCTATAAACTGACATCTCTTATTGCTCAACACTGTGGATATTGCAGAAGTTTCATTTATTTTGCAGCACAATAATCCTCTTATCACAAGTGAAAAACTCTTAAAAGCAAATGCAAGGAGAGTGACTGTGGTCTGAGTTGGGATAAAGAGCCCTGGACTGATGGCCATTCCTGGCCTTACCAGAAACAAGATCCATTCCTTTGGGGTTTAGTTCCAAATTCTCATGTTTAAGTCATGCTCCTTTATTGTAACCTTGCCTTCTGCCCTGATGAATCTTGCATCACTCTCTGCATGCAGTGTATCCAGGAGCACACATGGAATGGCTGGGCTTCAGTCACTCTCTACAGATGGAAGAAGAAATTGAAGCTTGATATGCTGTACATCTGGGCAAACTCCTGTGCTGTTACACACAAAATAGGTGCGGTGGTGACAGCACCGGTAACCACCCTGATTGTTGGTTTGAAAAGATTGGGGCCTGGTCATTCTTCCCAAGATGAGGTGTGAAGGCCTGATCACCAGGGTGGACCCCATGTTCTGGATGCCAGAGGTAGGGAGGAAACTTCCTCAGGTCTTGAGTCAGATATCTGGGCTCTAGGTGAGGATTTTAAGCATGTTCCTGTTGGTTCCCCAACAGGCATTAAGATATGTCTATCTCTATGCTCACTGAATAATCCCACAGCCTGGATTCTTTTTGAGGAGGAGAGCTATAAAATTAGAATTTTGGGTACGCATGTAGTTAAATCTCTTGTTTACTCTGTATTCTTTTTTTAAAACTTGCTGCAAATTTCAGTTGTTACATAATCTTAACATTTACCCTGGGAATTTCTTGGGAGAGTTTTCTTATGCTACATTTTGTATAAATACTTTAAACCAGTGTGAATAAAAAGAAAAGCACTGAAATGGGCTTGAGGGAACACATTAGTTGTGCAAGAGTCTCCAGAATTTCTCAATGCTCTCTGTTGAATTAATCCTAAAAATTTATTCAACCAGCTATCACAAACTGGTAAAAAAGCTGAAGAAATTAATTAATTGGCTGGCATCCCCCTTACTGGGCACATCTTTTACTTTTGCAACCAGGGTTGAGACACTGCAGCTTTAGAAGGTTTTTTCTTTGGGAGAGGTTGTTCTCTCAGGTATATTGAACTGGATGGAAGCCAAAGGTAGAAATATCTGTAAATTATCACATTCCAGAGCAGTAAAAATCTCTGTGTGTCTCTGACATTCAGAAATAAAAAAATATTGCTTGGATAGAAATGTGTATCTTATAGCAAAGAGGCCAAGAAAATACTGTAAATGCTGTAGGTGTAAGGAAATCAGTGAGTACACACCATGCTGTATGCACATTCAAATGCTGTGGGCTGGCATGTGCTTAAAAGTGATGAAAAGGAGATAGAATTAGGTTTTCTTCTCTAAATTATAACTACATTTCTTAATATTTATAAAATCTCTCAAAAACAAATGTCAGGGATGCAGAATTCATCATTACTTACTCAGTGAAATAGGATGTTGATAACTGAGGGACACCCAGCATTCTGAAATGCTGATCCATAATGTTTTTCTTGCTGGGTAAATATGGAGTATTACACTGTGGATAAATACACACTCAGGACTAGCGTAAATACAAGTTTTCTCCAGTAGTTCCTGAAAGTCACTTTTCTACCATTGTGAAATATAGTTGAGGCCTGAACAAAGTGGGCAGCTGGCACACAGGGTTGGACCAGAGTTTCTGTTCACAGTGCTCATTGTAGGCACATCATGTAAATCCCCCAAGCACTGGTACATCTTCATCTTTTACCTATGTAACCTTCCAAAACCATTGAACAGTTGTACAAGATCAATAGACATTTTTCCTTACAGCATTATCAGCCACCTTAAAACAGGTGTCCCAAAGAACAAGCACCATGTTACATTATTCAGCTGAAATTTCCATTTCTCTGGACATATTTCTGGAAGTGAAGTGAAACTGCTAAGTGCTAAATGTTGGATCATGACCTTGGGTTGCAGTTCTCAGCCCAGAACACTGAGTGCCAGATACAGGTGGAAAGACTGAAGTCTCCAGAGAGAGCAGTGACCTTCCTTTAGGGAATCCTCTGTACCAGTAACAATGAGGAATGTACTATCTTCTCTTATCCTTTAAACACTCAGGGCTAGAACAAATTTTACACTTATTATTTATACTGCTTTGTAGAAACCATATAAAATGCAACTCCTGTTCCAAAAGGCTAAGATTAAAATGGAAGAAAATATTGATGGTGATGAGTCTTTAATGGCTTGCAACTTAAGACAGCTGATTTGGAGAGGATAGATACTTTATACTGTTTAGGGAACAGGGCCTTTGAAGGAGTCTGTCTGGAGTAGCAAGGACTGACAGCTCCCTGAAGGTCCCCCAGGACGGTCCTGACACTGCTGTGGCATCACTGGATAAGGGCCTGACAGCCCTAAGGGTCTGACATGGGGTCCTGAGCCAGGGCAGGGGTGGGGAAAGCCAGGCAAGGACAGTATCAAAAGAGAAGTTACCATTGGGTTGAGGGAAGTGATTCTTTCCAGCTTCTTCTCTTTGGTGAGACCTCACCTGCAGTGCTGCATCTGCTCTGTGGCCACAATATAAGAGGGATGTGGACCTGTGTGCAGGATGTGAAAAGTCCAGAGCAGGACCCTGAAGGTGATCAGAGAGCTGGAGCACTCCCCTGTGAAGAAAAGTTGGGAGAGACTGGGTTGTTGAGCCTGAAGAAGAGAAGGGTCCAGGAAGACCTTCGAGCTGCCTTCCAGCATATAAAGGGGCTTGTAAAAAGTCTTTACATGGGCAGACATTGATAGGACAAGAGTGAATGGTTTTAAAATTAAAGAGGGGAGGGAGTGTAGTGAGGCACTGGAGCAGGTTACCACAGAAGTTGTGGATGTCCCAAGTGTTCAAGACCAGTTTGGACTGGGCTTTGAGCAACCTGGGCTAGTGGAAGGTGTCCTTGCGCAGGGCAAGGAGTTGGAACTAGATGATCTTTAAGATCCCTTCCAGTCCAAACAATTTGATGATGATGATGATGATGATGATGATGATGATGATGATGATATATGGCCCTCACTAGAAGCCTCAGATATTTAGGTGATACATGCAGAGTCACCACATCTCCCTGAAAAAACCTTAGTGCCAAACCCCACAAGACATTTTTAACATGCAAAGGAAGATACTCTATTCACACGGAATAGCTTGTCTGGGAATGACTTTGGCTGCAGCTATGCCAACTCATTTAATAATTGATACATCATGAGACTATGCAGTCTTTTTGCTGTTTAAAGCCCAGAAAACGATTAGTGTAGTTCAGTTAGTAGCCAACTACTCCAAACTCCAAAAAGGGCTACCGTTCTGAAAGCAAAAGAGACAGCTTCAGGATCTGAGCTGGATGCTCATGAGTGAGGTAATTTCTGGTGTCAAAAAGATTAGGAGATTGAAAACACTGAAATAACAAGAGTAGAGAGATCAGATGGTGGATTTAAGAGAAACCTTTTTTTTTGCTTTTTCTAGAGAAAAAACCTAGACTTTTTTCAGGGCACAAATATGAGCAAAGTAAAAAAGAGGGAAAATTTAGATGATACCTAGGATGTGATTCATGTTAGTGAGCAGAGCCCTGGAAAAGGGTATTTTGACTCTGTGCAAAACCTTGAGTATAAGAAGTCTGTGTGCTACCCAGACTGTGATGGAAACTTCCCCTCTATGCCTTCTAAGGTCACTGTCTTAGAAGAGCATCTACACCAATGTAGCCACGCACTAATGTCCATGAGCTGCCTACAAACCAATGGGAACCTAAAAATTGAGCTCAGGGGGATGCTCAGAAATATTGAATGAATAGGTGGGGTTTGGAAGAGGAGACCCAGGTGAACAGCCTAGAAAACATAGGAAGACAGAACATCATAAAAAAATTTCCATCCAGAATTTAAGAGTCAACAAGAATGAAAGGAAGACAACATAAAGCACTTAAAGCCCAGCCAGGAAAAAGGGTGTTCAGACTCTTTGCACTGTTTCTGCTGCAGGTATTCTGCAAAGAAATACCAGAGTTTGGCAAAACCAAGCATGTTTATGACATTTATACAGTTTTATACATTTCAAAGCATAGAACTAGACATTTCACTACTGCTCTCTTTTATTCTCTTCCCAAGTTAGTCCCCATGATGTCCACAGAAATCAATGGCAGTATCTCAATTTTCAGAGATGCAGACAAGACTGGGATCTTGCCCAGGAACATTTATTTCAAAATAGCTGATTGACACCAGATATGAAAGCCTCCTGAATAAGTAATGGATTCTTTCATGTGCCTTCTTGGTCTGTGTGTGTTCTGCCTGCTGCTTGCACAGCAGATGCTGTAAGAGCTGCTGGAGGGAAGACAGAGACAGCAGACATGTAGGTTAAACATGAGCAGTGATGCTAACAGGGTTTGGGCAGCACCTATTCAGTGAGCCCATTAGCTGTGAAAGGCACTCTGCTGTGAGACAGGCTTATATCTGACTGAATTTTTTCTCACTGAACACGGAGATGTTTTAGATTTTTTTATGTTGTTCCCATGGAAACTTTCCCCATGTCACTCACATTTTTCTTGCTGCAGGTCACATCCTATTTCATCTTCAGTTATTATTATCATTATTAATGTAGATGGGGGTTGCTTTATGACTGCTTTGCAGATTGCATAGTCCTAAGGTTACCCTTTAAGATAAAGATATAATTGTCATAATTGTTAGGATTTAGCTGTCATTCACTTCCTGTATAAAATATGGCAAGGAAAAGATCCTCATGGGCTTGTTTGCCAAAGCAAGCAGGCTGTTTCAAGTACAGTGGTCTAAAATAGCATCAGATGTGGTTTGCATTGGATACTTTTATTCCAGTGTCTGTGATGTTCTGATCCCCTATACAGCTTGTGAAAGGTTGTTAATTGTACTCAGCTGGGCCTATTATAGGGTAGAATCCACAAGTCAGTTCGCTGCTTAGGGTTCTAAAAACCTGTATTTGTGAAAAAAAAAAAAGGCCACTTTTGCTTTTCTTCATTTTGACTAGTAATATTCTAGTTGTAAACATTTTCAGACAGATATTGAAGTGCTCCCATTACATTCTTCTTTTTTCCATTTATTCCTTCCAGAAAATTTTTCCCTGTTCGTTGCAGGTCACTGTAGCCCAAGATAAAGCAATTTTGGATCTTGAATGAGTAAAGAAACATATTATAATTATTTGTGTGTGTGTGTGTACATATGTATGCTTTTAAATAGATGCAGTTCTGCAATTGCTTGGCTAGAAAATAGTTCAGCAAAATATCCCTCAGAGGGGAAAATTACATGGATGTGTTGATGAAAATCAGTTTAGATCTGGCCAAGTTACAGCTTGCTGAAAATAACTTTGTGCAAAAATAATCTTTTCTTTAGAATGAGTTCTTAAAATTGAAAAATACTGCATGAGTGCACAGCTAATACAATCACCTATTTTCTCCAATAGCTGCTGTTTCTCAAACAACTCACTGTAATACACAGCTTTTGGCTCCAGGCCTTTCCAGTTCTTTCTAATAAACAGCATCCTATGTTTCTGTATACCAAATGTCATAAGATAGAAGAAAATGCTATACATTTATACTTAAGATATAGAAACAGCATATCAGTGTGTATCTGTGCAATCCTAATGGATCAGACAGAGATTTGGTCAGGACTGATGCCCTGTTTCCTCCAGTTGCTATAGAGGGGTTTATTTACCCTGATTCCCTTGTAACTTTAAGAGGATAGAAAACTCTACTTATTGACAATGCACTATTGTCAATCGTCTGCTACAGTTCTTATCACCCACAACAGAGCACGAGATACTGACAGGCAAGGAGTAAAAAGTTAGGCAGCAGCTCCCACAAAGCTGCTTTTCCTATGGTGAGCTGGGAAGGGGGAATTTAAATAGTAAATTATCTTCTTGTTCTTTCACTATCTTGCAGCAAGCGTAGTCCTGACACATCTCCCTTTTACATGTGCTTTTAAGATATTTTTCATCATGTATCTTTGTCTTCTTGCTAAAATATGCAGTGCCAGTATTTTCAGCCTCTCTTCAGTGCAGAGACATTGCTCCACTTTTGTCATTTTTCTCATTCTTATATAAGGTACAGACTCTCTGAGTTGGATCGATCTGCATCATACAGCACATGCATGTGAAACTGCAACACTCACTTGGCTAATAGCTGCCTTCTCTTATTTGATTCTTTTTCCTCCTGCATCTTAACATGGCTTTGTTTTTCAGTGCCCAGATGCTTGTGAGTGTCAGAAAACTCTTGCTACAATTCGTTCTTTTCACTTGAGATGCTGGGCTCTCTTGCTGGGCTGGGAGGAAACAGAAGGCAGGTCTGTGAGTGAGAACACTTTTCAACCTCTAGCCACAGAAGAAAGCATCCATATTGACAATGCCCCCTTAATTCTCAGTGGCTTTATTGTCAGATGTATTTTTTCTAGCATTCATTGAATGTATTTCTGTAGCAATACAGAAGTGATCACAGTGGAAGAAAAAAATATTTTTGAAAGAACTCTACTTTTTGGAATCTAAGCTTTATTGAAATTATCAAAATAATAAGATCAGGATGAGAAACATCTCTCCTCCCAGCATTTCATGTACCTCTTCCTATGCATCTTCAATCAACAAGCTGATTTACTGAAAGAGTATTTTCATTATCCTATACTCTTTTTGAAATGGTAATAAATTATAAAACCATTTTTTATAAAAGTAATTTAGACAAGAAGCAGGCAATGACACATAACTGATGAAACGTTTTATTCTCCTAAAGCAATGACTGCACAATACACACCTTTGTTAGATCTCTTTCTGACTGAAGTAGAAGTAAGAATGTACCTTTTAAATAATTTTTATACCTCATGTTTCAGAGACATGCCCAAACATAGAATCTCTAATTTTCTCAGGATATAGTGTCCACAAAACATGAAACCATGTCCTACATTAGGATGCACAACTCATCATGCAAGATAAGACAAAGATGTATAATTACAAAGTGTTGTTTTTCATAAATGTAGTATAGCCATTGTGCTACCTTTAAATACTCCTCTTTATTGTGACATAAGCTCAGACACAGCTCAAACAAGTTAATTATAGTGTTACTGTGACTGCCACTGATCCCACAGTGTTATAAGAGCGATTTATTTAAACAAATGTTTACTCTAAACATAGACCCAGGGGACACAAATCTATGCTGTCTTGAAGGTCTCTCTATGGAGTAAGCCAGCCTACAGAGTGTCCAGGAAAGGAAAAGATATTCAGAAATAAACTGGGATGCTTTTAAGAACAATTCATTTAATGAAAACAAGAAGGTTCCCAAGCCATTTAATTTCCATTAACTCTAATTAATCAGAATGAATTTTTCCTTGTTCCTTAACACATTTAATAGTTGAGTTTTCTTTTTAAATGTATTTTAAAAAACAGTCTATTTATCTCAGCTGCCCAGAGTCTGCCAGTACTCTGTATTCACTCCAGATCTACCATGGCTCTATCCATTGATATATCCTATATATCGGGTTAAGATTGTAACATCCTCCACTAATTTCAGAAAAACAATTTACACAGACTTGCATAGCCCAGGGCCCTCATCATCTATGCATGACCATCTAAGCTAATTTTAACTTGCAGAGTTTCTTGAATACTCTGAAAACCCTTAGTTGCCATGGAAACCCCTGCTCCTCCGTGTGCACATATGAAACTTCCACAAGGAAATCCACACAGGGAAGTAGTGCCTGTTTTTAGTTAAACGCTAGTTAGAGATTATGAATATTACAGATCTCTAAATCACCAGTGTCTATGCATTTCAGAAAATGGTGTGGTTTCATCCACAACAGAATGTGTGAAATGGTACTGGGTAAATGTCCTGCAAAATAGGAAGAAAATCATTCTTTGCTATTGTCAGCCTGGATAACAGAATAAAAAATTTTCAAAATTTCCATTAAAAAATGGCTACTTCTTGTAAAAAAGTCATCTTGTCCACCGTTATGATGCTAAGGATAAGCATGAAACAGAATAATGTTGTTTTAACTTGTCCTTGTAAGAAGTGACTTCTCCCAGGCAAACAGGTAGCTGGAATTTTGAAATGATGTCTTAATACAAAACGCTTCAATAAACTTTTTAATACTGATGTGACCAAAAATCATCTGCTGAAATAAAAATGCATATAGAACCACATTAAAGCATTACTCAAAGGCCATAAATACGTGCTGTTTCTGGTGGCTTTTTCAGCAAGGCCAGACTAGAGATAAGCAGCAGAGACATACCAGGGACAAAGGGGAGAGAGAAGGAATGTGAGCCAACAGATGTAGGTAGGACTCTTCCAGATGTAGATTATCATGGGGCACCATTTTAGTGCATGTTTACTCTTTCTATATTGATTGTACCAAATAGTTAGGTCTATGTTTTTCCTGCCTTCACTTTTTATTGAAATATATTAAAAATAGTTTATAGAATATTACAAGCAGAAAAAAATTATTTAACCGATGTAAATGTCACAAAGACTATTCTTTATGTTTCCACTCCACTGGTTATAATGTTGCCTAAACTGTTTTGCCTCTTACCACCCCTCTGGACTTGACTGTTGTTGCAGTGGGTTAGCTCTAGATTAGAATTGATGCATGTCTGACTTCTGACCCTGGTATTTTCTGACTGTTTCAGAGGATTCATTTAACCTCTCTCTCTTTTATTTCTACATTTTTACATGGGAAACCACATTATCTATTTCCAGTGGCTACTTTTGGTTTAAAGTAGTTGTGTAGTATTGCAAGCAGATAAAACAATGTCTATACTAAGCATTATTGCAATGAGTAAATATTATGGCTAATCAAAAAATGAAGAAGTTTTTTTCTTTGTTTTTCTGCGGTTATGATCCCAGATTACATTACTTTGTGAGCTATTGTATGGATTTTAATCAGAATGGTTGTAAATCTTTTCTATATAAAATAAATATCTGTGGTGCAGAGCTCACTGGAGTCCATTAAGAAATAGCACAAGAGATAATCCTCTATCAATTTCAGAAGATTATCTCTTCCTGATAAGATACTTCTTTATTGATTTCTTGCTTACTAAACTCCCCAAGGTCTTTCCATAAGGGATGCATACCAGCTTTTAACTAATGGCATTAAAACATCACTTCCACCTTCTCTTTCAGCAATAAAATGAAAAAAACAAATCATCTGCAAGGGAACATCTGCTGCAGAATGTGAAACCGCTGTGTTCACCTTTATGTTAATGGGTAAAGGTCAGGAAAAAGGGAAAACTAAAGTCTTTAGCAATTTTAATATACATCCCACCTGATTTGAAAATGAGCTCACTGCCCTGAAAGCATTTGGTATCCTGCATGTGGGATGTGGTTACACAGCTGTTTTTCAGTCGATTGGCTGTTGATGACATCAAATACAGTAAAAATAGAACAAACATCAATATCATCATCTCTTTCTTATAATTAAAACCTTAATTCCATTCTCTACCTCAAACAGAGATGTAAGAAGAGAATTGTGAGATGCTAAACATAATATGTGTCCTTTTAGAAGTTAGACTTGATTTAAAGTCCTCATTCAGGTCAGTTGCCTTTCTCACTGTAATGCTACAAATTCAATCATCCAGTTGAAAAAGCACTTTGCATAATAAATTTATAAACTTTATAAAGTTCTTTTTAAGAAAGAAAAGTGACTAACATGCAGAGGCCTAAATCCTGAGTTGACAAGGATTACACTTGATTTCTTTGCTATTAACTTTCCAGTGAAGGAGGGTGACTCAGTAAGTCCTTTGACAAAAGCAGCAATGTATGGCACAATCCCAACAAATTCCATCCAAAATCTTGAAGAGATGTTCCAAGTAATAACAAACCATAACAGTGTAATAATATGACAGGCAGGTGTATTTCACTTTGGTTTTACAGGTGGAAAAAATTAGGGAAACTAGTGGACCAAAGATCAGGCAGTGCATCAACAATAAAACCAACACAGAACCCCAGAGTCCCGAAGACTAGAGTTCCAAGAAATGAAATTTTCATATTCATATCATGCCCATGTAGGATGTGAAGAAGTTGACTTGCTGAATAATGCCATAAAGATGCAATGTATTATTTTTTTGAAACAAGGTGTTAGGACACTTGGCCTCTGTGCTGAAGACACTGACTTCCTGAATAGTTTGAAATATTTTTAAAGTAAAAAAAATCACCAAAGAATGTGTCAGGAAATATCCTAGCAGCTCATGGACATAAAACTCTTTTTAAGGGGTGTGAACACTGTTCTTGTCTTTTCTCATGTGTCTGTGCCTCAAACTGCATCTGGATTCATGTTGCAAAAGAAAAGTAACAGGTGAGGAAAAGTTCTTCTCCCATAAATCTTTGTTTGATCCAAAGGGATGAAGTTGAAAAAGAAAGCACATGCAGTATTTCCTCTATGAGACGTATTTTATTAACTTCCCTAGTCTTTTTCTTAATGATTTCATAATTTTTTCTCTGTGGGTCTTGGAATTTTGGGGGGGATTTGAGGGCTTTGTTTGTTTGTTTGTAGGGTGGGTTGGTTTGGTTTGGTTTGGTTTGGTTTGGTTTGGTTTGGTTTGGTTTGGTTTGGTTTGGTTTGGTTTGGTTTGTTGAAATTGCTTTGGTAGAGGAGGGAATGGAAGGAAGGAAGAAAGATGTCAATGGAAATCATGTTACCATGCTGCATTAACTGTTGCTGCTGTATCAGAGAGTTTTTGTTGAACTGGAACCAATGTGAATCCATTTGGAGGACATAATCTTTATCTCCTTATCTTTTGACAAGCAGATATACTGCTGCCAATACAAATTTGAATGTTAGCATACATTTTTGCACTTAGTGTCTTTAGCTATAAGCTCAGCTACTTAGATTCAGGTATTTCTTCACTGTCTGAGTAGACACTACTGAACTCTCAAACATCTGAGCAATCTTCTGATTCAGAACAGTAAAATGCCAGATAGTATTTAATAACTGCAACCACAGGATGCCATCATAGGGCATCTAAACCTCAATGTTTCAGCCTGCAGCTCTTGTGATGCTCATTCCAAGCAAAGGTGGGAAAGTCCAGCTGACTGTTCCAGGGCAGGCCAGGTGTGAAAGAGGGTAAGGCTACACAATCAGAGCATGCCAGAGGTGGGGAGCAGCTTCTCACACACCCCACATGCAGCAACTTCCACACAACCCTTGACTCTGCACTGGTAAACTTCCTCTTGCCACTTTTGCCCCAAGAGCTCTTGAATGTGCTCTGCGTAGCAGTGATTACAAGGTGTTTCAAGACTCTACATCCAGTCTAAATTGTAGATGTTTTTCTCTGCTAAGTCATTAATCACTCTGACATCCTCATCCTCTCTCATTCCTCCTTTGTTCTTTCCTTTTATCCTTCTTCGCGCAAAAGTAAAACTGTTTCTTATTTTCATATTAAATCTTTATTCACATCCAGATACCTCCATTCAAATGTTGCAAATGGTTTTCTCATCTCTTCTCCATCATGCTTGATTAAGACTTCAGGTCCCAGAAGAAGAAATTGCTCGTGGGTGTCCAAAGCCTAACGGGGAGGACCAGTACTACTCTAAAACTGCTACTAGAAAGATATTCGTAACAGTGATGCTTAGAGATTGTAATTGAGTAAATTTGTTGGTGATTTGCAAACATAATACTGAGAAAAAACCCCAAGACAAGAATGGCAAAGCTTAAAACTTATAACAAATTGCTGAATGATACACTGAGACATTACAATATGCAAGGAAAAAAGATGTATTCAAATCTTGAACAAATCTTACAAGTAAAAATATTACACAAATTTCACCGCTGAGCTATTCAGTTAAAACACATACTGATCTTTCTCCTTAAAAATTTTAGTAATCTTGTAATAAAACCTACCTCAAGCAAAACTCAGCCTACCAAATGTTTGTGTCTGAGGAGCAAAATCACTCCTGTCAAGTAAAGCTGATAAATTTCAATTGTGGCTTCTCACAGACTGTATGGACTGAGACATGAGACAGCAGATTAGACAGCTGAAGCAAACGTTTTGATTGCTATCATGTGTTTAAGGTTTACTGAAAGACATGGGCAGCTCCTTTGTAGCAACTCATAGCTCCTATAGCCTGTGTACCTGTTAAGCAGAGATGAGAAATTATGAGGTGGTAAGAGTAGTTTGTTGGATCTACAGAAGTGATTTCAAACATTCACTGGTGTTTCACGTACAACAAAAGCGAGTAAATGACATACAAAAGATCAGTGAATTATGTCCTCAGAAACTACATGGGTTTAGATTATCTTTAAACACAGGCATTTGTTTATGTGCTATTGTCATATACTGCAAACTACATTCTCAGCAGCTCAGATGTGTCACACAGCCCATGTGATCATAGGTGCTTGAAGAGAAATGTTTCTTAATCCACATTTTAACTTCACGTTTTTATCTCTACCTCTTCTACACAGTCTTACTGCACAGCCTAACTGCTTTGTCCTCTTGATTGTCCCCTTCCTTCTATTATGGATTTTGGCCTTGTAGTAATCTGCAGCCTCAGTATTAGACTTGACATGAAAGTCAACAACTGGGTGTAGGCAAGAGCTGGCAGTCCTACCCTGCAAGGCACACCCAGCTCTGGGAGAGGAGGTTATGTGCCACATGGGCTTCTATTACAAAAAAGGCTGTGTCCCCAGATGAGAGAAATTCAACCCTGTGTGAGTACATACAAAGAGCAGCCTCCTTCATGCCAGACACTGAGAATGGCATTCATGATTTTCGATTTTACCTGTTTCCATTTTAATTTATACTGACTGTTAACTATAAAGCTTTCCAGACACTTTTCTTTGCGTTTTCTTTAAACCACCTCAGTTTAGCTGTCCTCAGCATTGCTACTTCCTTGTTACCTTCCTCTCCTCTGGTCTATTTCCTCATTTTTTTCCCTATATTTATCTCTCTGTCCATTAATTCTCTTTTTAAAAAGTCAGCCTCAGGAACTGAAAAATCCTTCCATTTACTTCATGGAAAAGGAATTGAAAATTGTGGAAATAGCAGGGTATTTTCACAGAGTTCCTCTGCTTGTAGGATTTATCCTTTCCTCAAGTGGTTTCTCTCTCTCTCTTGACTATTTTGTTTGTAAAAATTAAAGAAAATAGGAGATTTTCCTAAGGTGGTTTGTATGAGGATGGTATTTGGTGATAAAAGGCCACCCAGAGTGGCCTATAATGCACTGTAATATGCTCTTCCTGTTGTTATTTTTTAACAATATAATCCTTGGAATATAAGGATTATATCAGAGATAACCAAAGGTAACCTCCTCTCATAGACACTACTCCAGTTAAAAGGTGATGAAGGTGTGAGTAGAGTCCAGCTCATTGCTTACCAGAGTGGGATAGAAACTTTGAGCCACCTGATGATCACAGAATGTATTACTCATAAATACATGGTATGTGATAAATTAATTGTTTAATACATGGTGTTGCCTTTTGTAATGTGTGATCAAGTAATTTAGAGGATGCAAGTACATGTTGAAAAGGACAAAGAAAATGTGGATATTAACACTGAACACCTGTACATTGTGTGTTAATTGAAGGTAGAATTTCCAACAGCTTTTCATTAGCAGTGTTCCTCCAAGCTTCTTTGTTGCTTTCCTTCTTATTTCAGTTTCCATGTAGCTCAGAAAGAAAGAATCATCCATCAATAGCAATAAATTAAATAAAACAATACGAATGGATAAGATCTTTCCTTATGTGAACAAATGACCATCAATTTTTTAGTGAAAGGGCATCTAATATAAGAACTCTGAATCTCTCCACTTCCTCCAGGGCTGAGCTCAGTGTTGTAAAACAACCACATTTTCTCGTCCATCTCCTGCACACTGCCTCTCAGATAACACGACAACCACACTCCTGGTGTGTTTCAAATTGCTTATTAGGTGCAGATTTATAAGATAAAAGGCAAGAAAAAAGGCACAGTTACCACAGGCTGCAGAATATACAGCACAGCTATAGATGGGTATTGTAAGGGAAACTATGGAGCAAAAGCCAGCTGCTGCAGGGTGCAGATGGCAAAGCCCAAGCCAGAGTTCAGGTTGCCTTTGTGGCAGCTGTCACACAATACTCTGCAGCTGCTTCCTACTCCAGCTTCTCAGATTATCGCTGAACGCATAGCCCAGCTGATAAATATCTTTAGTATTATGGAGGAAGACTAATTATTTGTTTTCAAGATAAGACACGCTTGCGAAGTTTGTATTCGGTGAATTATGAAGTCTGTTTAGTCGTACTCTGGTTTTGTGGTTACAAAGTGAGTTTTGGTAGCTAAAGAAGAAGTGTTGCAAAACAGTGTTATTAAGCAATCCTGAATTCAGAGTGTACAGATACAGATCAATTCCTGTTTAGTTTTAGATAAGTACATACAGTGAAAGAATACCATTGGCTGAAGTTTTCATGCTGTTGCAAATGTCAGAAGTTCAGCCCATGGGAAAAATGTGTCACTACTTCTACTGTGTCAAGAAACCATGGCAAATAAGTGGTTCATACAGTGCTCACTGGTTGTTTTATGAAATAATTTCATGCTCAGATCTGGTACAGAGCCAGAAATCCCAGCCTGTACTAATTGCTTGGCTGGTAGAGTACACAGCCCTAGCACTCTGACCTGGCATACTCTAACATGTTAATGTTCCCTTCCGGTACAGGACCGGTATGTTTAGCCCCTCATCTCTTCTTTTGTGCATGCAGCTTTTGGAGAGGTCTTTTTAGGGATGAGAGAGGTAGGGGGTACACCTCAAGGTGCTAGTTCTTAGGTTGTTCAGAACAGGGACCTCATTTGGGAATTCCATTGCTCTCTTCTAGATCACATAGCTTAGTTTCCTCAGGAAAAATGAGTTTTTCCATGAGTAAATAAAGAATGGGTGACATGAGGGAAGATGTGGTGAATAATGAGATCACATTCTGACATGAAGGTGACCCATGAGGATCAGGAGATGTGGCTGGAATTCACGAGGCTGGAAATATTGCCAAGTCCCCCAGGATAGACAGAACCCTGACTTGTTCTTAGAGTTTTAGTTTGTCCCAGGGCTGGGACCATTCTGTTTTCAGTGCTGTAGCAGTCCTTTGGATAAAATCCTAGTTTTACTGAAAACTGCTAACTCCTCCAGTCCTCAGCAGGATGAGAGTTTTAGCCTTTATTATTTTTTCCCTTAAATATATATACATGTGTATACGAAAGAAAGAAATCAGAGATATTTCTGTTCTATATCCATCAAGTCACTGAACACATATAATTGGTTTGCTTTCCTCTACTCAAACCAAGAACTGAGGCCAAGTGTTCATTTTTGTATAAAATGAATATTGTGACTTTCAAAGACAGATAAAAATGTGGGATTTTTTTTCATAATAAATTTGTATTAAATTTTTGAAAAATACATTTGACAATCAGAAGTTTTTATTCAGAGTTATTTACAGTTAGTCGTTTCTGAATGTCACTATTGTGTCCCAGCTGGGGAAGAAAATCACCACAGAAGCAGATAGAAAATATAATATAAATAGTACATTTGCTGTGACAACTCTGCTAGCAATCTTTCAGAGTGAGTAGATGTATAGATGTGTTTGGAGAAGAACCTCACCTCTGTATGTTGTATATATTCACTAATTAGGAGTCTGGTTATAGACATTTATAAGTATCCATCTGAGTTTCACCCCCCTTTTTTCCTACCTCTCCCAGTGTCCTTTGTACTTACCTGAATGGGAAGGTGAATACATTCCTGCTTTCACAGATGACAACAGTGAAATATATTTGTTATTTCTCATCTTTATTCCCAGAGACTGCCCCTTTAATTAACCAGATGAAGTTAGACTTAGTACCAGTTCAGAAATTCTAAAAAACCCTGATAGTCAGCTTTATTTTTTAAAGTATAAACCCAAGTCTATTGTGAAAAATATATTATGGGCCTCTGAAAGTAATTTCTTTCCATTATAAAATAAATACTGAATAAATTTTAAAACCTTAAATAATAAATTATTAAAAAATCATTAAGAAATATGTTGTATTTTAACAGTCCTGATTCTCACTTCTGATCTCCTTGCACTCATTTTAAATCTTATAAAATATTGAATTTTTTCAAAGTCAAACCTGTCATTTACATAATAAATAAATAGTGTATCAATGTTAAAAAATCCATATACTGTATACTTCTGAAGGTAATATGTCTTTGCAGTGCTTGTTTTGCTATGCATACACTTTTATGCTAGAAAATATTAACATGATAATAGCTACAACTATGCAATAAAATTTAGACTGTAAAATATGTCTGTGTAGTACTTAAAAAATTAACAAAAAGTCTTATATACCCATCCCTTGTAAGATATTAAACAATATGATGCAGGCTCCACTTACTCTGCAGGCTTTTGGGAGACAGCATTTAATGCCTTTGCTGTCTCAAATAGAGCTTGATAGCTGTTCAATCCAGCTTGCCTTTCAGGCATTTCTAGAGATACTTAAAATCTCTGCACATACATAATGCTTTCTGGCTGAAAATGAAACCATTACCACACTGAGTTTTCAAAACTGCTGCAGTCAGGCATTCGTGCAGCCTTTTTCCTTTTGAGGAAAATCACACAAGTTGTGAACAGCTCAAGAGATTTTCTGTGGACACTGAGATACACAAAATGTACATATCTATAATACTCAAAACTTGGAAGTATATGGAAGATAAACTAGAGTCCATATGCTAGTTCCTCTTTGTTTATATGGCATATAATTTTATTTAGGATTTTTTGTTAGTAGCACTGCACTCAAATTATAAAGTCTTAAAATGAGTGTGATAAGATAGCACAGCCTTATCCTGTGTGGTAACCCCACACAGAGACACACTCTGGGCCTCCTAATCTCTTAGTTTTTTGGAGGCATAAAGGAGCTGAACTTTAAAATTCATAACATAGAAAGATCTTCAGAGTATGTCAGGAATTCTGGTTTTTATATTTTTCTGAAAACTACCCATCAAACCTTAGAATGTGACGTATTGGTATTGCTGTTATGTTGTATTCTTTCTATATGACCATAATCATAGTTCTGCTATTAAAATAATTTCTTTTCCTTTAAGTACAATATTATTTTTTTAAAACATAACTGAAGGGTTTTAGATACAAATCTCCTTTTTACACTGTTTTTGCACAGTGTAATATTAATGAATACAGGATCTGTCCTGAAGATTGCCAGCCAGTCTACTGTTGCTGGATCCTCTTTTAACCTTACAATTCAGTTACACTCTAAAGCTTCCTTTATTATACTAATATTTTACAGGCACTACTGATGGCACTGATATTTTCCTCCTTTCCTTTAAGGTGGGATATCACAAGATACTGCTGTTATAGCACAGTGGTCATCCATTGGAGCTGTACTCCTCTTATATTTGGTAGAACATTTCTCCCTGTTTTTAGAATTGAGATTTGGTTGGCACCCCAGATCCTATGTAATATCTTTCAGAAATGTTTAGGAAATTATGCGACTGGTCAGGGAAAATTCATGCCAAGCACTGCCATGCACACTAATTTTTGACAAATACAACTTTTTATCTGTCAGCTTATCGCAAATCCTAAGAATTCACTACAAAGAAGGAGTTCCTGTTGACTGGGGACTTGAACTTTGGAGCCTGGGCAAAGTATGAAGGGACATATTTGTTTTCATACCGAGATGGATGTTTATGTAAATCACAATGTAAACAGGGAAAAACTGAAAAATGGCTGGTTTATTGGAAGAGACTTGGAGCCATTTCCCACTATTACCAAACTTGTTCTCTGTAGAGCTGGCATTTATAATCTTGATGTTGGCACTCATAGCAGGCTGTTAATGGGTTTGAAAGATCTGTTGTCATGTTTGCTCATATTCCATAATATGCTTTGGATTGATGATTCCCACAGGTTTAATCCATTTTTCTCACTCAGAGAAAGGGTGGGATTTCCTGCTTGAGCCAAAAAGGATACTCAGCAGAAAGATGTTAGAAAACAAATGATTACTGAGCTGTTGATCCTGTTACTGCCGTAATGAAGTTGGCATTACAGTTTTTACCTAAGCCAAGAAGTTGAGATCATTTTCTATAAACTGAGATGAGAAAATTCACAACATACTTATGTTCCAAGAAAAGAGATTTTTTTTCCCCCAAGTTTGCTTCTTAAGTGTCTAATTTCTAAGTTTATCCATAATAATGAGAGACCAGTTAATTTGAATAGTAAATTCTGAGACAGTGGGTCTGGGAGATAGATTTCTTGAAATTGCTGACCAAATTATTACAGAATTTGTAGCTGAAATGTTTAGCTTGCCTTATGCAGTGGTAAATTACCATTTTATTTGGCAATGTATTGAAATAGAACTGTAGAACTGCGACATAGAGAAATCTGTCTTCTCATTTAAGTAATTATTGACCTACTTTATTTTTATTTTTTTTAGTCGACCTGATGGCAACAACTGCACACTGTCAGTAACACAAGGCAATCTTTCTGCATAAAATGACTGGCTGCATTTTAATCAAGAAATTAAAAGAGTTCAGAGGAAAGTGACAAAAGTAATTAGACTCAAGAAAATACTTCCATGTGAATAAGAATTGAAAAGTTTAAGTTCTAAAGGACATGAATAAGAAGAGACATGAAGACATAGATTCATAGTTCAGGATAGGATACTTGCCAGCTGCAAGCTGTGGGGATTCTCCCACCTTCCCTCCTCTTGAGAATCTTTGTAGGAACCAGAAACCGGAAGAAATGTTCATTCACTTGCCTAAGTCCCTTTAATGTAAAATACATACACAGGCAGCACCTCTTACCCCCTTCATAAACCTTTTTCCTGTTTTAAAAGTTTGTCATTATTCTTAGGGAGAACCAATGAGACCCCTCAGAAGTGTTTTGCAGAGCCCATAGTCTACATCTAACCTGTCTCACAAGTGATGACAGCCTTGTAAAAGCTGCTCTCCCCTCATTCTTCAACTGCACTTGAAGGTGATGCCATTGAGAAAACAGAAGCAGAGAAAGAGAGAAGTGAGTCCCAGCTTACCCAGTCTGGAAAGAGCCCAAGTACCCTTCTTCCTGATATGTTGGCATGGCCACTGCTCCCTCTGCCAGGGAAAATTCCCCATTGTTAGTCTCCAATTGCTGCAGAGTTAGTGGCACGTGGCTAGTAGGTATGTGGGTAAACATATTGACCTTTATTATTAGGATTTCATAGTGGATGTGGCAAAGGACGACTGACAATGGATGCACCTGAGGTAAGGCTTTCTGCATCACATGTTTTAAGTGTACTGCCCTCCTTAAGAGACAATATGGACATAACTACTGTCTATTTTTTACTGTTAATGTGATACTGGCTGTCAGTTGTTACTTTCTGAACTTGCACAAGTCTTCTTTCACTTGGAATATATGAATGACATTTAATGATATATTCCATATGAAAAACTCAGGCAATAACACTAGAACACTCTTTCAACGTACTATAAAGGTCAAAAAATAAGCTTTGTTTCCCCAAGAGAAAAGACCTTTCTGGCCTGAGCTGTTACTTTAGAACTGCCTCAGTGTGGATGTTCCTCTTCAGTCATTACACTGGTGCAAACAAAGTACAGAAACCTTTTTTCTTATCTCTTTAAAATACCATGTTCTGTGCAAGTCACTGTTTAAGAAAATGCAACACAGAAAAGCAGGTGTGCAAAGATATCTGTGAATGAGGTGAGAATAACTTGTCATCCCTACACTGCCAGCATTTTTAGTTCTTCCATGATGTCCACACTTCCTCTGTCTCTGTCAGGCTACGAGGCCACACCACTTCATGCACAAATGCACGCACAAGTAAAGGTGTGGCTGCGTGGGTGTGCAGGAAGCAACCAGTATGGAGCAGGAGAGTTGTGTTGATAGCAATGGCAGGTTTGTGTGGGTGAAGGGAGGTGCATTTAGAAATCTAGGACAGCAGGAAACAGAGGCTCACTAAAGCCATATGTAAGGAACAGACAGCTCATCTATTAAGTCATGATTCATTCGTGTGCCAAAGCCCCATATCAAAACTCAGAGTAATTACTGTTGAGTCATGCAGACAAGGAGACAATCTCAGAGCTGGCACAGGTATTGCCAAGAAGTGATACAGCAGGAATCACCTGGGGTGGGGAAAAGGGAGGTGCCGCTTCAAAATCGTGGGCAGGGCTGAAGGCCACACATTAGCTCAAACTACCTGTGTTTATTTTAAAAGAAAACATTACCCATTCTGTCTGGGTATGAAGAAAACCTTAAAAATATAAAAAGCTAGCTGCTTTTTGGTGTACAGCCTGATATATTAGCTTCATTAGGAGTAAGCTGTCCTGCTATGTCTCATTCTGATAATTGTTGCCAGCAAAAGAAGGAGAATGTGCTGTGAGAGCAAGCAGAAGCAGAAGTGAGAAGGTCAGACAGTGCAGTTTCATACAAAGCTTGGCCTTTCTTTGGCTCTGGAGAGACTCTGTCCATTCTGGGCATGATAATCTTCATGCAAAAACCTATCTGCTCACATTTTCTTGCTCTCCTTTGCTTAGTGACTTTGCAAAACTATCAAAAGATGATTTATGCATGACGTACAAGAGGGCTGGCTATGAGTCACAGTCAGGATGCACGAGTTCATTCAATGGAATCTTCCACACTACACCAGTTACTATTTGAATTCACTGCCTTGGCTGAAAATTCCTCCACTGATTTGCACAGCAAACAAATAAAGCACAGAGTTAACTAAGCTACCTAAGTTAACCAGAAACACAGCCATGTGTCTTTAGGAGACTTGTCCTGGCACAGTGAGGGATGAAATGAAGTGTGCTTTGGGGAGCTGGTAGCCCTCAGGAGAGTGCAAGGTGCCAGAGTGTTCTGTCAGCACTGCCTAATCAATCAAGTATTTACAGGCGTGCCCTGTGCAACAGAGGCTCAAAGCTGATGTGGTTGCAAGGGAGCGGAGTCTCATTCCCAGGCTGGAGGGCACTGCACTTCTTCCTTGGCTTGTTGCTGCTCCTGTAATGCTCCTGTGTGCCAGGATGGAGTCTGTCACTGTAGACCAGATTTTTGTGGATCTTCAGAATCTGTTCGTTTCTCTGTCAGGAGTGTGGCATTCCTGTTGGCTATTTAAACCAGAATTGACAGGCAGCTAGATTCCTTCTATGTGCATTTAATTTGGTAGGTCCCCATTTTCCTCTTTAAAATGCGTGGAATTCATAGAAATGCATGCACCTTAACACAATCATTTAAGTAAAAGAAAATTAATACTCACCAAATACATGATATATTGGAAATAAAAAAGGTTTAGTAAGATTTTTGTCTTGTTAGTATCAGTAATTAAGTGATTAAATACATTTTTGGGTAATAGATTTCCATTATTACTCTGAAAGATAAATTAATTCTTTCTTTCGGTCATTACCTAAAATAAAACTGGTATTGTTATTTAGCAAGTAACTCTGACTTCACAGTCTTTGCTTAGGAAGTAATGATTAGAGATTTTGAGAGTTCAGAAATGAAAAAAATGCAAAATAAAACAGTTCATTAAGAAGTTCTTATAATTAACTTTCCTTACCCCTCTGTAGAAAGTTTATGCTGTTGCTGGTTGCTTTGCAAATGAGTCTGTTCTTGGAGGAGCCTAAAAAATCTTGATCTCACACAGAGACAGGAAAATAAAAGCTATAAAGCTGAGGGTGGGACAGGAATCCATTTATTGGATACTCTAGACATCTAATCTCTTTTCTCTTAATAAAAAGAAAAGTCTAATTTGAGCATATCAGAAATACATGAAAATACATATAGAAGAACTGTGAAAAGATAGATCATCTTTGCTATATTACAGACAATTGATGCAGTTTATTTACTTGTATACTGTTTATTATCTGTATACATTATCTATGAAAGTGGTAGGTAGGAGAAGTTATGAAGACAAATTTTTCAATAAACCTTCTCCATTTAAAATGTATTCAAAAGAGTAACTTTTTATATTTTCAGTGTTTGAAATGTGTTTCAAATAAATCCAAATAACATTGCTCATGAAAATCTTTCATCTCACTAAATTAATGAAGAGTTTCTGACTTTTAAGTAGCTATTCAAGAATACATTATCTTGTTTTCATAATCTTTTTTCTGTTAGAAAAGTGGGTGTCATGTGAGTCATTTCTTTTTGAGTTGCATAAGCCAAAGACTTGTGTATGACAGCCGGCCAAATTTACTTCCCAATTAATATAAATAACACAAATAGCTACTTTCCTTAGTAAAAAAAATCCTACCTGCTATACAGTATATAATATGCACTCAGATGATAAGGGTACCAAAAGATTACTGCCTAGAGTGTGTGTTAAGATCTACAGCATTTCACATGTAATCTGAAAAGAGATATATGGTATCAAACATTTAAATAAACAAGGTTTTCATCCAAGAGAGAGAAGACAAATCACACAAACAACCTTGGCAGAAGATTTTGAATGGTCCATGCTTGTTTTGAGACAAAAACATTCAAAATGTTACCAGCAGGAAAAAAGTTTCCAGTAAGAAGAAACTTCATCAACCTTTAAAAAAATGGAAAATTGGTGCAATGGAAGAATCATAGTCCTGAGAGCAGTAATGGGCCTGCCTGTCCCTGCCCATCTCCCTGGATGTTCCTGCCCAGCATCCCATGCCAGCCCCCTGGAGCCATCATTCCCTGCTCTGGTGCTGCTGAGGCAGGGCTGATCTCCAGCCCCCCTGACCTTGCCATGGGCCCTGCTGAGCTCAGGGCTGGGGCTGCCTCAGTTCCCTGCTGCTCCTGGACAGGCAGTGGGGTGGGCCCTGGCTGCCAGACCCTTCCCTGACAGACCCCTGGGGACTCCCCATCACTCCATCCCCAGAGAGCAGCCCTCGGTGGCAGAATAGGATGGCTGCATCACAGGGCTCCTTTCAGTTCTGCAAAAATATACACCTACATTCCTCGGCCAGGTTTCTTCACAGTGCTTTTTTTTTAATCAACAAATTTATGTTTAAAATGGAAACACATTAGGAAACCTGCCTTCCTGAGGTAAAGAGCACATACATGACAATAGTAGAAAGGAGGAGATTTCCCATCCTTCCCCTCATTCAGAGGAACAGCAGCTGTCAGATTTATGAACTGTTTCCTGACCAATAGCAGGTACCTTCATAATCTGTGTTTTTTAATGTATTTTTAACTTCCAACAGAAAACTTCCCGTAGATATGTTGAATCACAATGTTCAAGGCTTGCCTAGTGCTTCTAACACAGATTAGAAAGAACTACAGGGAAAGCTGAAGCAAGTGAAAACTGCAAAAGAGAACAACACACTGTGCCCCAGGAGCAGCCCCAGAAGGTGTGGAAGGATGCCCTCCCGCAGTTGCTCTCCATGCTCTGGCCAGTGACATACAGCACATATTCACCTCATGGATTAACTACTGACTCCAGCTCAACCTCTTGTCAGTGAGGTCCCCTTCTACAAACCTACTTTCCACCCAGTCAGTGTCCCAGTTGCAAGGTTGCATGATATTTTCACATCCTGGGTGCAAGATACTGCCTTTATCTTTGGTGAGCTTCATGAGGTTTCTCTTTATGAGGTCTCCAACCTATCAACATTCCTCATCAAGGCAACCCTGTCCTCCAGCACACAGACTGTTCCTCCCACTTTGAGGTGATCTGCCAACTTGTTGAGGGTGTGTTCCACCCTATCATCCCAGTCATCAACAGATGTCAATGTTGCACAGTTTTGATGCCAGGGTCAATCCCTGGGAAACACCATTAATAACTAGACACCAGCTGTACTATGAACACCATGAGCTCATTTCTTCACCCATGTTACAGTCTACCTGTCTGGAAGAAACCTCCACAGTTTGTGTCTTAAGATGCTATCGGAGAATGTGGCAAAAATCTTGCTAAAGTCAAGGTCAATGACATCTACTGCTCTCCAACTGTTCACAAGACCAGCCATTTCACCACAGAAGACACTCCTGCTAACCAGGCATGATCTGTTGTTCATAAATCCACTCTGGCCATTCACAGTTCCTTTCTGACCCTTCATGCACTTGGAAATGGCTTCCAATTTCTGCCGTAA
Source organism: Drymodes brunneopygia (assembly GCA_013400955.1). Classification (NCBI taxonomy): domain Eukaryota; kingdom Metazoa; phylum Chordata; class Aves; order Passeriformes; family Petroicidae; genus Drymodes; species Drymodes brunneopygia. Next base: position 157,758 of record VZTZ01022866.1, on the reverse strand, counting down.
ACTTTCCCAGGAGCTGACCTGGGGCCAAGTGTCCTGTAGTTGTCCTGTAGACAGAGCTTCCTTTGTGCACTTTTGAAAGTGCCTTTTTCTGGTCACTGGGAAACTCCCCTAACCATCACTGCCTTTTAAAGCTGATGGAGCCTGGTTTTGGAATACAGTTGGCCAGTTCCCTCAGCATTCAGTCTGGACCTATGGATATCTTTACATCCAAAGTGCTTAAGTAATCCATAACTAGATCCTCTTTTAGTATGGTAGTGTGTCTCTCCCTCAGATTTAATCAGTCATGAGAGACCTAGAGATGTCTGGGGAAATGTAAAGTAAAGTAAAGACTGAGGTGAAGAAGGTACTCATTTGGGGTTTTCATGTTCTTCTTCAACCACCCCATTCAACAGTCAGCCTTGCTGACGAGGAACCTACAGAACATTTTTTTTACATTTCTCACCGCGTTTAAATCCAGCTGAGCTTTGGCTTTTCCATGCATGCTTGGGCAATGCCTCTGCACTCCTCCTGTGTAACCTGGCCCCACTACCACCTGATGTATACTTTAGGCTCAGTGGTGTGCTCTGCTTTCAACCAAGCTGGCTCCCAGTCATGCTGGCTAGATTCCCTGCTTAAACATATTCAGGAGTTTTGGACAAAAACAAACTATTCGCTTGTTATATATAAGCTTTTTTGTTATTGAACATGTAGATATTATCAACAGCTATTTTGAATAGCTTTGATATGCATAAGTCAAGAATACATCTCCTTTGTCTTCCAGAGTCATCAATAACAATAATTCTAAAAAAATGAAAATACTTATCAAAATTTTTCTTTTTCATAGATTTCTCACATTTATTTCTTACAACCATGTGTTTAAGAGTCTTTCCTGCTTCCTTTGTGTACAGAGATATAGATAAAGTAACATGCCATCAGCCTGGGTAAGTAAAACGTGGTAAGTCATCCAACAATTAACAAGCCTCTACAATAGTCGTCTTAAATATTTTATTGACTATTAAAAATTCAAATGGTTTAACTGTTTTATCTTCATTAGTCATCTATTTAATTTTATTCTTGTAAGCCTTTTATTCTGATGCATCTTATATGCTAATTCACCTAATGTGTTCTTATATGCCTAATGTGTTCTAATACATCATAGTACAAATACAGAAGTTGTGCTCATAAAAGTTATTGAGTAACTGATTGGTAGAATCATGCACATTTTTATGCTCTGTTAGAACATTTTAAGTCAAGCTTCTCTCATTTATTGCTTTGACTGCCATGTAAAGTGAAAAAATCATGAAGAAACTTACAAAAAAATTGCAAAGCATTTTCTTACAAGGATAGGAAAAATCCATAGAAACCAAATCACATGAATCATGAGATAACACATAATTGTCTTCCAGCTCTCTTATTGTCTGTGTTTATGGCATGAAGGTTTTTTACCCTATGAGCTGTAAAACTCTTTAACCATGCATTCTGCCTTCAATCACCTCCTCTTATCTCACAGAATGAGCAGAAGAAGGATGTGTCACTGTGAAAGGCACACAGGTAGGATTTAAGTAAGGACAGCAACCGGGAGGATTAATTTTTCGTAAGTGATGTGTGGTGACTCAGTGCCTCTGTTTGGAACTACTCCACCTTTGAGATGAGACCATGACAGAGAAACTGCCTCTTCCATCCGAGTGCCCATGGCCAGACTTGCATTCTGCTTTTGGCTCAGCTGTGTCACATTGACCCTTACCCTGACAGTCCTGGAGGCATAAAGGAAGCATTTCAGCCTAACCACCCCACTCCCAAGACTGACAGCAATTTATGACTGTGTCAGATGCAATGTCATTAAAAGATACATAGAAAAAATGGGTTGCAAAATGTTACAAAATCCAGATACTTTCACAATGTAAGCTTGTAGCTGCAAGTCAAGTCTGTACTGAGCTAAAAGACATGGGTGTAGCAGTCAGTCTTCTGAATCCCCTGTGTGTGTATCAAGGGAGGGTCACTGCCAGTCAGCCTAGAGATGCCTCATTTGGACTCCCATTGCAGGTTTTGAGGCATAATGTAGACTGTATAGTAAATGAATATTGGCAGGTCCAGTTTTTCACCCCTGGATGTGCTTTGGTAAAGATCAAAGATGTATAAAACACAGAGCTAGAAATGGACTATCATCAGATGTATTAATGGCTGAGTCTTTGAAATTAAAATCTCAAATAAGAAAATGTATGTGTTTTTCAGCTGCAGTGGGTATCTGAGCCTGACCAATAAGGACAAGATTTTTCCTATGTGCTCTTAAGAAATTTATGAAGCAATTATTTCTGGACTGTTAGATACATATTGTATTTATGATTATTGAGGCTACCAAAACTGTAAGGTATGTTCACCCACATCTTTTTCTGCTTTCTCATTCTGATGCATCCCAGATCTCATCACTCACTAGGCACACAGCTGGGGGACATCAGCCCAAGCTCTAGATTCTCCTGGAGAAGACAAGGACATGAAGGTTCAACCCTACCACTATTTTCCAGAAACCTTGATCCTGAATAATGCCAAAGTGCACATATGCTTTTGGGAGCAGAGGATGGATCTGCATTCATGTTATGAAACTCATGAATATTCATGTAGATATGCTCCAGCAGGAATCTGGATTTCCTGAAGGTATGTGAGGTAGAAGTAAGGTGGATTTCTGGCCTCCTTGTCCTCCTTGCAGGATTAATACTCCACTCCTCCTTCCAAGAATTGAAGTGGGAGCCCTATATCCATAATTTCCCAGGGCTGGATCAGCAGAGCTTATGCTGGTGTTGCTCACTGGAGGTGGACAATGGGACATTGGCACCATGTCCATGTCACCTGGGCAGGAGGTGGTGCAGATGAGAAGCAAATGCCAGGATGCCACATGGAGCCCAAGTGCCTGGACCCTCAACCCACACCAGCACATGTTAGCTATTTGGTTCTCTGCTGCTACTCTAAAGTGGGACAATCCTCGTGTCCTAAAGCCCTCATCTATTTTTCACCTTGGATTCAGTGGTATTTCACATGGCTCAGAGAGCCAGACCTTTTCAGGGAAGGCTGATCCTGCTGCACCTATGCAGGACCAAGAACATGAACAGTATGAACAGTAAAGCTGCTGATCCCAGAAGGTGCCAGAATCATGGTCTGCTCAATTAGCTCATCTAGTTGAAAGAGTGAGGATGGTGTGAAACATCTTGGCTGGGGTGGTGCTGCGCCCTATGGCAGCAGAGCCAAGGGCCAAGTTTACCTTGCAGGCTGACTTGCACACCAACTGGATGCCCTCAGAGATATAATCTTGATACTCATCAGTTATTTATCCAGAAATAATTTTATAAAGAATTCCATAAAATGACACTCTTCACTACACAAGACAATTATTAAACAAAATTTAAAAATAATAATAATCCCAAATCTCTGGCTATTGGTGTTAGGGTGCTGCACGAAGCATTTAAAAGTCTGCTGTAGCTTTGGTGCTAGCCAATCAGTATCCCTGTTAAGGTATAGAGGAGGTAGCAACCAGAGTCTGAACCCAATGCTGAATGTGACTAGCAGTATTTTCTATACTTCAGACTGTTTAAGCAAGTTATGGACTCAAAACCTGCTCAAAGTCAAATGAAGGGTTTCCTTTGCTAGGATGCCTTAAATTTCCAGCTTCTCTGTCTTAGCTGGCTGTACACATTATCCTTAAGGCTCCCTTTTCCCTACTCTTTTGCAGGAGAGTTCCACTGACTTGAAGCTTCCAAATCAAGAGAAGACACAAAGTTGCTGATATGGTGTCGTTGTTTTCTAGAACAATCATTGCTTTTGATCTGTCCTACTGAGCAAGACCCTCTGCAAAGTGTTCATATGCTTATACTCAACTCTGACACTTCTTGTGCTTGTGGTTGCTTCCATCTATGCCACACTTTCAGAGACTACTGTGTTTTTGCTTGACTGTCCAGATGTGGTGGATAATGATAAACATCATTTGGTAACCTAAGAAAATTTTCTAAATACTCCTTGTGCCTGAAGAGAGACCTGGTTCTTCCCAGAAATTCTATGTGTTTGTTCCACTGGATCATGAGAATCTTTATGACAAATGCAGATATTCTTTTGATGGGTGTTACGCGAACTCCTTTAAACGAAAGTGAACACATGATTTCCAATACGAAAATCAAATTGGGCACATCTTCTTTGGTAATCAGGATGCATATTTTAAGCTGACAAAAAAGAGAAAAGGGCACAAGTGACCTTGAAAATTTTACACATTATTCTTGTGTATACTCTGCCAGATTTCTGACTGTGAAGAACATGAGTGAAAGTCTCCTTTTTTTTTTTTTTTGCATTTACTTCAGTCTTGTTGACAGTATTTAGCTGACTTCATTTCCCTAGTGAGGCCAGATCAAGCTGACACTTGTTTAATTTTAAGACATGAATAACTAACTCCACTTGGTTCAGCACCACCAGGCATTACAAAAACCAGGGTTCTCATCAGCTTGTGGATGATAGCGTGGATCACCTTTGCAGCAGGTCTAAATGACAGTGTAAAATCTGAAAACTGCTAGAGCAGACAGCATGTTTTTTTCATTCCGGTTTATGTGACCATCAGCCTCAACTGCTCAGGGCTTTCCTTCCAGCCTCTGCTGCCTATCCACTCATTGGATATAAATGGTATAAAGTGGTATAAAGAACTTACAGAAAACTATTTTCTTTATATTTTGTAAGACTCATTCTATGATAATTTATTTCCCGGGATGAGCTTCCCATGGAAGCAGAAGGAGCCAGTCCTGCAGGTTAGGGGGAGAAGGCTATTTAAGGCTTTGAGAGAGGAGAGTGGCCCAAACGTGATGTCAGTTTAAATTGCTGTAGTACCATATCCAATAGGCAAAATATTACCTAAAATTACTTCCAACTGTTATGAGACTTGTTAACTTTCATACTGATGGTTTCTCTGAAAAAAAAAGCTGGCTTCAGTCTTTTTCATCCATCTGTAGAAATTATTCTGAGCTGTTAATACAATGAAACCATAATGGTGAGAGGAAAAAGTAGTGGTCTCAAGAATACAAAAAAACCATCCTCCCCCAAAAGCTCCAGGCTGTTCTAGTGGGAGTGAAGAAGTGGTTTGAGTATTGGTTTGTTGTTTTCACAAGGCAGACCACTATATTAAAATAAGCAGATCCATCAGACCATAATACATCCCTGTAGTTTAAAGTATGCAAAAAACTAAAGCAATTGACCTAACAGTGTTCTTTCAATTTTATACTAATTTTGTTTTATAAGAACCAGCTGTTTTGGCTCCAAGGCACTGCTAGAAATTAATAAGCCTTTTAGAAAACTTGAAATTACTACATTAAGCACAGAGCAGTAAAGAAAGGGGGATTTGGATCTGAAACACAAAGGGTTTTTAGGTGCTTTAAATGGAAACTTGCCCATCAGTACCATCTGAACCTCCCCTTTGCTTCAGTGTGTTTTCTGCCCAAAAGACTAACTTTTCTGCTAGAATCCATGGGTGCCTTCATTTCTGTCCTAAAGATCTTCATACAACCCCCTGTGGTGCTCCACACTTAAAACTCAGTAAGACTCACAAGAGTCTGTCCTCTACCTGTTTTAATGCTTGACTCATCTGACAGTCCTTCCACTGTCCATACCTTTTTCCTAAGTCTTGGTACCTGTGCTCCTAGTCCAGATGACCTCTTTCTCAGCTTGCTTAGCTTTCTTAGTTTTCTTTCAGTCCTGCTTTTAGGATCTGTGTAAATACCCACAGGCTGAAAGTGGGGCTAATGAGGAGTTTGGAGAATTAAAATCAAGGTGTAGGTAATCCTCACCAATGCTTTTATTTGTCCTAAAGTTTTTGGGCATGTCTGGTTACACTAGAACAATTCTTGGGGCACCTACGGTTATTTTTTGTGGGGTTCGGTTCTCATTACCTAAAACTGTTTGGATCTGTCTGCTAGTAGTCTTTCCATCCCAGTCCAGTGCGCAGGTGCAGAAGATGTTTACTAGAATCATGTCTTTATCTTACATCAAATATTAAAAACTGCATTACAAAAATTCTTCTGTGGGTCTGACCTCTGATTTCTCAGACATCAGTAGTTTTCATGTCCAGACTATGCTTTTTTTTAAAAAATATTTTTTAAATGTAGTTTTGTTTGTTTGCAGTTTTTGTAGTTTTCTTAGTCTAGATTTTCTTGCATACTTTGACTTCCAGAGAACAATTGACAACTAGAAGACAATGTTTCCAGTATAAATATTTCTCATAAAATTACATCCTTTCTTCACTGTTTCATTTCCCTTTTACACTCTTCAGATTCATTTTTACCCCCTTCTTGGTTTTCATTTAAATGCATTTTCCTGAATACATGGCAACACTGCCAAGGGGATCCCTTGCTTTTCTTGAAATTGCATTGTACCTATGACCTGAGGTATTCTCACAAAAAGATAGAATACTTGTGCTGAAGAGCAGAGACCAACAGAAATATGAACATCAGAACTGGGAACATAAATATCACCAGAAATCAAATCTTCCTTTAAATGCTCTCCATATGAGGAACAACACACTGAATGAGGAGGGAAATTTCTGTTGTCTAACCACACTGTAGGCTTCCATGAAGGCTTTATTAAGTCTATGTTTGCCCCTACATCCAAGCTGTTTCAGTTTAGCTTAAAAAACTGAATGTGCTTTCTTACATATTTACATGACTACAGTGCTTAGTTTAGGTCTCAGCTGCAGGCAGATGAGCAATTCTAATGCTACAAGGACAAAAAACATGTATGCAGGCAGAGAAGGTTAAAATTAGATGGGCTGTTTGCTACTTGCCACATGCTGTTTTAGATTGCTTCGGCAGCTCCATGTATGCTATACTATAAAAAGATTAGTCAAAGTCAATGAAAGGAAAATATTGAAATAGTAACACACTGGGAAAGAAAAAGAAAAATAACTGTGTACCATTAACAGTCCAAATATTTACCTTCAAGCACATTTTAAAAATTTTTAATTGGTGTTTTGCCCACTTTATAAAAATTACAAAGTTACAGCATTTAATTAAAGGCTGAAAAAGAAAGGGGAAAAAAGTGAATATATTAAAGTACAATGCTTCCACAGAAAGGATAGTTAAAATTAGTGTGCATGATCATCCCTGGAAACCTATGTTTGAATCACTGATTCTAATGAAAGACATGTGTACAGTAAGACAAACCATGGTGACACATGATTACATTAAACAGACACAGTAAATCTCTCACAGCAGCTGTAGGTTACAACTCAGAAAATTGGGAGGGATTGGGGCAGAATCTTGACCTAACAGAATTCCTGCTGAAAAGATTGATTTAGTTAGAAAATAGTTCCAAATATTAGGGAAAATATTTCACATTCCCATCCTATATGTAAAAAATAAAGCAAACAAAGAAGTGTTTTGAGATCATAGTTTTATCTAATTTTCTATCTTTCCTGAATTAAAAAGTCTAGCATTATATTGTGACTCTTGCAATGTGTGGATTTTATTAACATTTGATTAATACATTAAAAAAATGAAGAGTAACTTCTTTGATATTGGATATTTCAGAAATAAGGTATTAAAGTATCTGTGATAGTGACCTGTAAGATTTTTTAAATTATTAATTTTCACTTCCGCAGGAAAAAATGTTGGGTCAAATGTTTTAATGAACAATTCTTTTGCCAAAAAAACTTTTGGCCAAAAAAAAAAGAGTGATTTTTGATGTAAAAAAAACTAGTAGATTCAGAAATAGAGAACCGCTTTGCATAAGCATTTTAAAATTATTTAATATCATGCTAACTCTTAATTTTCAAAACCATTCTTTCTTCAGGAATGTTTTCTGTACTTTTCTGGATGAATCAGTTATTTAAAAAAACTATTTTTTTGCTACATTTATAAATGGGTTACAAGTAAACCTTATTTGTACATTTAATTCTGGCTTTTTCCAGTGGGTAGAAATAGCCAGATATTTCTGTGTAAAGTCCACATTTAATCAGAATGTATAGTCAAAAGAAAGGCCCACTACACTCAGTGTAGTGAAAATTCAATTTCAAAATTGAACTTCAGATCTCAGTAAGTGAACAGATAAATAAATTGGTTTCAGGTAAAAACAAAACAAAACTAATAAAGCAGGCTGGGAATCCATTATAGGCTGCACCAAATCCCCTCATAAAGAGTTTTCTTTCTTTTCTAATAAAAGTGATAGATCTTGCCTGAACAGTTAGAAACTTTAAGGACAAGACTGAAAATGATGCACAGTGAGAAGAGGAAACGGTAGAAGGTCAGATAAGCATTGCTTTGAAGAAGAAGAGTTTCCTGAATTTGCATCATCTGAGAGAAGAGACATGCTTTTTTTCTACAATGTTCAGACAGTGCAGGGAAATTGTAGAGGATATTACAGATTGTTCCCACTACCCTTTTTATATGCTATGAAGCCAGATCCTTACTCACGTGGACTCTTTTAAGGCTCAGGAGGAAGGTGGGGTCTAAAGATGAATAATGATATCTAACATAGACTTCAAAGTGAACTCCTTACATGTTGACTGGTTGCTACTACTTTAATGGGCAATGAAAATAGTGTGGAAAACATACTCTTCGCCATAAATGTGTACAGCATTTTTTAAATTGAAAGTAATAAACTGTTAAAGGGATTAGATTAATAAACAGAGAAATAATTGCTGTCCTTTACCAGGGTACAGTATACTCTTTCTAAAATATTCTGCCTTGAATAGTAAACAGTTTCAGAAGCCTCAAAAATACCTAAACAAGAAATGGGAAATCTTCAAGATTTAGAAAGGGAAAATGGTAAGAAATTACTTAAGTAGTTATTGATCAACAAACTGATAAGAGAGTCTTTAACTGCTTATATCAGGATCTCTATTTACAATTCCATTATATAATCTAATCAACATGTCTTAAAATATGTCCATGGTCAAGATTAGCAGCAGATGGCCATCTTTCTCTGCTCAAAAATGCCTTCGAAAGTTGGTCTCTGAATAGCAGTTGGCAGGAAAAATATGCAGATGGCTGAAGTGACTTTAATATACATCCATTACTGATACTGAATTAAATGGAATAGATAATTAAGCATCATACTCACTGATAATTAATTACAAACAACAGACATAAAATATATATGTTTCATATGTAAAGTTCTTCAAGTAGACTGCTAAGGCAGCTGGGCATTGAATAAAAAGATCAAAACCCAAATTAGATATGCTATTGGCAAAAAGAAAACTAAGGAAAAAATCCATAACTAGTCAATCAGCTGCTCAATACAATAGACATCACTTGCACTGTAGCCTGAAGGTCAGTCATCTGTGACTCTGATGGCATGTCAAGAAGAGTGATTTGCTTCAGCTGAAAAGAAATCTGCCCATAATTGAAGTATAGCCAGTCTGCTTTAAATTTAGATCCTGTTTTTTCCCTCAGAAAAACAGGAGGCAATCTGTATTGTGTACCCACAGGCATAATAAAGAACATGACAATTGAGCATGTATCAGAGAACTGAAATAGCTTTAGGCTACCTATGGTTGGACTACAAACATATAGCAGTGTTTCCTAAGACCATTCAAAATGGTCACAGAAACCATTAAATTACAAGTTGCATTCTGGACTGGTGTACCATTTGTAGCACTATGTCAGCACTGTAGAATAAACAGACTTCTATCCTTTACCTTAGCCTACTGGCCTCCACACCAATGCTACCTGATGTCAACATCACACATCCCCTTTAGGGTCCTCAGAATCCTCTTTCAGGCTGCTATTAGTGGTGTCAGAGTTTGTGTGTCCCTTTAATGTAATGGAGTTCTTCCCCAAAATTGCTGAATCTAACATAGATCAAACAGCATCAGCATCAAGGTGATATTTCAGCTAAAATAATTTCCTTTTTTGATGAGAGACTCATACAGCGTTATCTACATCCTTACTGAAATACATGTTAATAGAGAACAAGGGAAAACATAGGAGTAAAAAAACAATGTCTTTCACTAAACTTTTATTAGAGGAAATTTCAAAAGAATAAATATGCTGTGTTTCCTTTCTCAGTAAGGATGTTCCCCCTTCCCTTTAACAAGCAAAGTCAATTATCCTCATCAAAAAAGAGATCTAATGTGTCTTCACAACCTTGATAATTGTATCAACTTTTCTGTGGTGTAGTAATTACTGCAGCAACTGACCACAGCATCAGCAATGACAGCTTTACCCTAGCGTGATGAACAGCACATTGATCACTGACACGAACCACGGCCCAAGCCCATTTCAAATGTTTACTCACAGCTTCCTGGTCACCAGCCTCATTTATTAATTCCATTGTTGCCACTACAGAAGTGACATACTGCAGATCCTGAATATTTTTCAACAAACAACCCTATCCTGGTCCCATAGGATTCCTGAGTCTGAGTTTGTGATTCTTTTTTCAGATAAAACTCTGAAAAGGCAGGGGAGTAGATTAAAATAGTGCACACAGGAGCTGCCAGAAGAAAAGGATACTTGGGTACAAAGAGCCATGGTACTTACCCATCTACTGACAACATATTCTTCCAACGGGAAAATCAAGTTTCAGTCATTGTAACACTATCAAAGTGTTCTAAAGAATATTGAAGGCAGAGACTTGACTCTGCTTCAGGTTTAATCACCTTTTGGTTTTGTTTAATAGTAGTTGCTAGGCATAGCTATTTTGAAATGATGTGTTTTTAAAGTATTTGAAAAACAGTGAAATATCTTCACTTTCTCAACTTACCAGGTCTCACAGCCATTCTTTTTTCTATTATTGTTTTCCATTCCCCATCAGTCCACTCAGACTTACAATAAAATTTCCTTGAGAATCTTCACTTGAGAAACATCAGGAAGATTGAATGCACCAAACAACTCAAGAGAGTAAGAGAATCTTCACTGGAGAAACACCAGGAAGATTGAATGTACCAAACTACTCAAGAGAGTAAGATTAAACCATCTCCACTGTTAGTGCAGCTCTAGCTGAGGAGGAAGATACCAGCTCATAATTTCAAAACCAGCTGTCTTATTGAACAATTTTACTCTAAAATGCAGGATTAATGAGTTTGATATATGATTTCAGTGGCTTGCACCTGACTAACTGGACCTATGGCTTATAGCAATACTGCATAAGAGTAATTGTACATGAATGACACATTTTTCTGATATATTTTGTAGTGTTCCAATCTATTCAACTGCCAGATGATAGAAAAATAAAACTGGGGATATGGAGAAGAGAAACTGAAATGGGTATTTAAATCCCTTGGACTGTATTATCATTCTGACATTTTAAGAAAATATATAATTGTGAAATCTGAATTTCATGAATGTTACAGGAATTTTGCAATTTAATTTAATCTTTATGACTGGTGAAGGCAAGGCATGTTACCAAACACATTTTGTTCTCAGTGATTTATATTTCACAACTTCTCTACATAAAGGTGAGATATAAATTGTGTTTATGGACCCAAAACAAAAATTACTATGTTTATCTTAAGAATAAAATATACTCAAGGGTATTTAACACCTAGACTTGTTTAAAGTGCCTCTATATATTATCTCTTTTGTATTATACTTTCATATAATTTTGCCTCTGAATTTTATAATACATACAAATTTCCATTAAGGGTTTTATTAAAAAGATAGGACAATCTTTGTGATGGATAGCCAGTCTCACTAAAAAGCATGAATGATTTTCTGCAAAAACAGATAGGAGGGATCAAGTGTAATTAAAAAAAAATATTAATTAAATCATTACAAGTTAACCTTAGCCATCCAGAATTTTGAAGCAAGAACTCTATTAGGGAAGTGCATTGATTTAATTGCACTTTTTATACTCTTAGTCAAAATGTCAAAGGTATGCTCTGAATTGTATATTATCTGATGGCTTGATTACTTGCTTGTTAATAATTGTATCACTCATCTGGAAATAAACTCTTCTGACATTTAGCTTTACTCTGTTTGCTTTTTAAAGTGAGATATGATTTAGCTAAGGCAAAGAAAAGAACATGAATTAGGAAGCATATGGAATTAATTATTTACTGTGTAAAACTACATTTACATTTAACTGAGTTAGACCTGATCAGCTGGGGTTTTTAAACTCCTGCTGGCTATGGATGTGGATGATGCCCTTTTTGGATTCATCTGCCCTCTGCCTGCCCTTTGTGCTAGCTTTCACTGCTGCTGATTCACCAAGAAACCTCCTCACATTTCCCTCAGAAGTTCCAGCTCAGCAATGACTGTTTGAATAGTCAGGCTAACAGTTTAAGTCACCACATTGTCTGGACCTATAAAAAGATGCAGTGCTAATAATACATTACTGAAGCTAATACATGTCACTTCAGATGAGAAATCCTCACAGGAGCTGTTTCTGCCGAGCATGGCAATGCCTTACACAGAGGCTTTGGAAAGGATACATACCCACAGCTAAGCTTTTATGTAGACTTCAGGATTTAGTGTGGGCAGGTCATACTCTGGCTAAATTACACCTTCCAGTGATGATGTTCCCATCCAGATATAAAAAACTTTGGTCATACTAACTCTGACAATGTTGTGCAAGACCTAGGTAGGAGCTAGCTCTCAATAGAAGAGCAGAGCACAAATCCGAATGTGCTCTGAGTTCTGCCCCGGCTGGCTAACCATGCTGGATCTAAGTTAGTGTCTGCTTTGGCCTGTCTAGGCTTGTTCAGCAAACAGAGAAACTGGCCTGCAGGCCTGCTGACAACATAAAGGAAATTTCAGCGCTGGATTTAGTTGCAACAAGTACTTTGGGGTAATATCTTCAACATAATAATCAGTCTGGAGAAGACAAGGCTCTAAGAGATCTCATAGAAGCCTTCCAGTACCTTAAGAGGGCCTACAAGAGAGCTAGAGAGGGACTTTCCACGAGGGCATAAGACAAGGGGGAAATACTTTAAATTCAAGACAGTAGGTTTAGATTAGATATTAAAAAGAAATTCTTTACTGTGAGGGTGGTGAGGCACCCACAGGTTGCCAAGAGAAGCTGTAGATGCCCCATTCCTGGAAGTGTCCAAGGCCGGGTTGGATAGGGTTCTGAGCAGCCTGGTCTAGTGAAACATGTCCCTGCCCATGGTAGGGGGCTTGGAACTTGATGATCTTTAAGGTTCCTTCCAACCCAAGAAATTCTATGCTTCTATAATAATACAATTCCATCTTGTACTACAGAGTGGACTGTCAGCAGTTATTATTGGGCCTGCATAGACAATTTTCCAAAACAATTTCCTATTGGGTTACAGACAGACTGTACTCTATTAATTTCACTATTTAGTGGTTAATACTAGCAAATAGTTTCTATTTCCTAGGCAATTGGGGGAAAAAAGTAACATTGTAACATATTTCCTGCCACTGCAACTTGTTCCTGCATGGATCGACATGGTAGAGGAGAAATATTTCATTCATTTCCTTAAAAATATTATGTCTAATACATTATGTAGCAAATTATAAAAATTAATAAATTGTCTCAAATGAGTAAATTGAGAGTCTTCCAACTCTCTAAGTCATAGCTCACTTCCCACAAGATCTCGCTAGATCAGGGATTCAAGTTTCACTGTGATGCATGCCGTCCAAGTCCAAGCAGAGAACTCGGAGTTGCCAATGCAGAGCTCCTCACCACAGCACCATGTCTCACGGTCAGAGAGGTGCAGAACAAATGAGCTGTTTTCCAGTAATGTTTAGACACATCATAGTAAATTATTGCAATTTAAATATTTCCTATTGTTATACTGAGCACTATGTCAAGCAGACAACAGATGTGCTGATTCTCCTTCTCCAACAAGCTGATTTCACATTCATCCCTTTCCCATTGCGAGAGGCTGGGGCTGCATTACCACAGCCTCTTTGAACACTGTCGATAATTTAAATGCAGTCAGAACCTAAAGAAGATAAGAAAAAGGCTAGAGTCATGCTTCCAGTTGCTGCTTTGCAAATCAAATAAGGCAGAATCTCTCATTCAAAAGGAAAGAAAAGGAAAAAATAGAAAAAAACTCCCAAAGTAAAAAACAACAAAGCAATTAAAATGAAAATGAAAAACTGGAACAGGAACTGTCACATTCCAGAATTAATTATTGTGTCTGTCTGAGTTCAAATGTCAAATTTGCTACTTGAATGGTCTCTCAAAGGTGCTGAATATCTGCTCAAAGGTGCTGCACTTCTTCCTCCTGCCACCGCTTACCTTCTACCAAGAGCAGGTGTCAGAAAATTAGGTCCAAGGTTTTACTTAGAGAAATACAGGAGGTTGTATATTAGAATAGACTGATGATAGACATCATTTAATGTATTGCTTGTTTTTTCATCTGTACTTGATGCATTAAAGTTATCTTTAAAGAACTTGGATTAAACTTATCCAACATGGGTAAAATTTATTGCCAGTACTGATGCTTGACCTGCCCTGCCCTGCTCTGACAGACCCTGCAGGAATGGCCTCCTGCTCCTAAGGGGAGCCCTCATGGGGACACCAGGGTGGGAGCTCCATTTCCGTGATAAGATTATGCATCCCCACCTGCCATGGTTCCTTGTGCCTCACTCCGTCCAGTGAACCCCAAACAGTAAGTGTGACACTGGGGAACTGCAGTGAGATGTGACCTGCTACAGACACCTCTGCAAGCCTCAGTGTTTTTCAGCAAATGCTGTAACCCTACAAGTACAATGACAAATTTATTGTGGCTTATAAACTATTCTGTTAATTCCAGTTATTCATGGGTCAATCATATTTTCTTGGCATTATTTGTGGGAATATTTAGAATATGTCATGTTACCTACAGCATGGTCTTCTTTCCTTTAGCCAGTAAGTATTAAACCTTGAGTCTTCTCAACAGTTCTGTTGTGATTTAACCCCTCTGAGCAACCAAGGCCCATACAACCACTCATAGACTTCCCCACCCGCCAAATGAGGGAGAGATTTGGGAAGGTAAAAGTTGAGAAATTGAGAAAACTCATGGGTTGAGAGAAAGCCAGTTTAATGGAGAAAGCAAAAGCCACACACGCAAGTAAAGGAAAACAAGGAATTAATTTAGTGCATCCCACGAGCAGGCAGATGTTCAGCCATCTCCAGGAGAGCAAGGCTCTATCATGGGTAATGATGATTTGGGAGGACAAATGGCATCACTCCAAATGTCCCCTCCCTTCTTCCTTCTGCCTTCCTCTTTATATGTCACATGGTCTGGAATATCCCTTAGGTCAGTTTGGGTCACCTGTCTCCTCCCAAACTTCCATGTAGCACCAACTTCCTCGCCAGCATGGCAGTATGAAAACCAGAAAAAGTCTTGACTCTGTGCAAGCCATGCTCAGCAATAACAAAAACACCTCTGTATTATCAACTCTATGTTCAGCACAAATCCAAAACACAGCCCCATGCCATACACTGCAAAGAAAGTTGACTCCACCCCAGCTGAAGCCAGAAGAAGTTCAAAGGCATTTTTTTTAAAAAGCCCACCGAAACCCTTGCTGCATACTTCTAGGTGTGCATGCACATTTACATGTGATAACACGGCATCAGAGGTGAAGAATTAAGTAACTGGTACTTGTGTGTGTATTTCACTGACTTGGTTTCACTATGTGAAATGCCAAGGTGCTCTAGCTGGTACTGATGCCATTTTCATTCTCATCTTTTCTGGTACCTTTTCTGATCTTTTTCTCCTGTCTTGCCTGGTGGTTTTGCTCATGAAGCAACGACAATCTCACCTTCTACTTGCAGTACATAATTTTTGTGGCTTTTGTGTTACAGATGAAAGCAGGAAGAAGTGATTTCTAAAGGTTCCAAAGCTGGGGAAAAAGGTTAATATATTGAGAGTTTGTTTTGGTAAAACCTCAGCATTTTTTAAAGCTCACTATTGATAATTTGAAGAACATGTATTTCAGGAAGAAAACAAGGGGTTTCTGCTTTCCTGCCTAACCATTTCTGTATATAACAGGCAATAAAGAGGCTGAGCATCCATGAGGTAAATTTTTCATAGGCATGGAA
Organism: Drymodes brunneopygia; assembly: GCA_013400955.1. Lineage (NCBI taxonomy): Eukaryota > Metazoa > Chordata > Aves > Passeriformes > Petroicidae > Drymodes > Drymodes brunneopygia. The sequence goes on along the minus strand of VZTZ01022866.1, from coordinate 141,828 downwards.
GAAACTATAGCACTCAGTCCTTTTCCAAGGAGCAGGTATCAAGAAATTAATTGAAGGGGTAACAGAGGCAGGAGAGAGGGAACACCTTACAGAAGAATGAAATCTCTGCTAATGATTGCAGGCCATATATATTTGGGTGTCTGTTCTCCTTTGTTTTGTAAACCTTGTGTTCTTGGTCACCTCACTCCAAAGTGAGGAGGACCTTACACAATAGGACTAGAGAGGGCATCAGCTCTGAACAGAAAGTAACTGAAAACCTTCTCCCATCCCCTCCCTCTCCTTCCTTCCTTTGTTCCTTTCTCCCTTTCTTCCTCAGAAGACATTTTTCTGCTGTATCTGAGTGAGGTTCTGATAACTGGCCTCCCCCTCAGAACTGAACTGATAATGCATGCTAAAAGTCATTTAATACTAATTGTAGATTATTTAAGGCATAGAGGTCTGATGCACTGCAGAAGCATCACATCATTAATGTAAGTGCAGTGATTGATATCCGCACTCTGTATCTGCATTTGGCTGTAACAAGCAATTCAGCTAAGAGAATGAATGTTCTCTAAACCTTGATATCATCAATCACTGCTCTGTGGAATGCTCTCAGCAAATGTATAGTGAGCATTAAAATATGAAACAGTCTAACACTTGGAAATATTTCCCAGAACAACTCAAGCTGACGTGGCAGGGAAGGAACACTGAAGGTCTGTATTCTTCCCTATTTCACTCCTTTCTTTAGGAAATACCACAGTGAAAACAGGATAAAAGCAGCAGTGGGGTAATGGAATTTCTGCAATACTGAAACTTTCGGGGGGTTTAACCATTGTGCCATCACTGCTCAGAATTGTGTTGCTTTTACTCTGGGGCTTGGCAAAACAGAAAGAAATGAATTGGCCAAGAATTGAGTGTTGGCAATTCAATCGTTGGCCCAGCAGTCACAGATGCTTTCAAGGCAGCTCATGCTGTGCTGTTCACCAGTGTAGTCAAAACTTGAAATATTCCCCAAACAGTTGTCTTTAATTGAGTTTAAATGGATGGATTATGGACTGAATGCATATGTATCACCAGATATGAAACTAGCAAGCACAATAATAGAAAAACCCTTCAGAAACTTGGGGGCTACTCTTCTGTGTGAAGGGACTCATGGAATACAGGATGCCTTCAATATCCAGAAACCTGTTATTAGGCTTGTGCCAATATTTTGTTCTGTCTTTGCAGTGTCATAAATGATGTGTCATGCCAACCCTGGTTTTAGGCAACCCAAAGGACCATCTGCTGCCTCAGCTGCAGGTGCCTTGTCCTGACATGTGCCAGCAGGACAAGTGGCAGCATAATGGTGCTCAGAGTACCGTGCTGGAATGTGATCCTGGACGACTGACAACAAACTGGGTCTGTTTGCTCTCTTGTTTGGCTACTGGGCATGTTTTCCTCTTCACAATATCTTTGTGAACAAAGAAACAGCTTTGCAGCCACCAAATACTTAAAGCTGTCAAAGGTGCATTGTCTGTCTCAGCAAGGATGATAAGGAACACCTGTATGTATCTAAATTCCCAGTCTTAACAGTAACATGTTGAAACTCATTCAATGATCTTATAGGTCACTGGTGCACTTACCTTGTATTTAAACACAGCATTTTTGCAGGCGTCCAATGTGAGTGAAATAGCTGTCTGACCGTGGTGAGAAATGAAAACATTGCATATAACTTTGTCAAATCCTGATTTTACATTCTTCTGACCTTATTCTTGGAAGAATATCACTATCACTGAAGGAATAAATCCTGTTGCACATGAACCTGATAGGGGAAAAGATGGTTTTTTAAAGTATAATATTATTCTCGGCTTGCAGTACACAGCCAAAATTGAGAAGTAATGACTTCTATCTAAAAAAAGAATCCGTTGTGCTAGCTGGATCTCTGAGACAGTCAACTTCTGCATATAGTAAAATTTTGTAATAGAATTGTTTTCCACAGGAAAGCAACTGGAAAGTTGATTATTAATTATCTGTACATTATCTTTCAAAAATATATATGAATGGAAGGACAGGGTCCCAGCAGGAAGAGCAGTGTTTTAAATCCTTTTCAATAGGCTAAAACTTCATAAAAACCGTGATGTTCAGCTATAAGCATGGAGAAAAGATCTTCCTGAAGAAAGGAAGCCACCCACCTGTGCAGGCAAAACCTTCCCATCTCTTGTCATATAAACAGATATATACTATTGCATTCAACCACCGTCTGCTGCTAGTTTGAAGGAAGGTTTTTCCCATCACTGCAAGCAGAATAATAGCATGAGCAAGTAATAAGGGCTGAGCAGAACTGGCCTGTAGCATGGGAAAAACATCCTCTGAGCACTGCTGCAGAAGAAAGGGATTGTACGACAAAACCTACCCATAAGTTTCACATTCTTTATGAAAAAGAAATATAGGCGAACCTATCACACCCCATGCTGATGATCAGTTTTCTCTTCTCCCTCAAACTCACTTTCATCCTTCCTTGTCCAAAGTGAGGAAATAATTTGAACTAAGAATGATCTGATCAGACAGTTTGGGGGGCTGAATAAAAGGGGAGGTTGTGATGTGCCCAGTTTTGAACATGTACGCATTGTTAAATGAGGCTTGTTGCTCACAGCATAGTGGAGCCTGTGGCTCTGGGTTGCCGAGGCTCTATGGGGTTTCTAAAGGCAGATCTATTGGCAGCAGTCCTGAGGGTGGCACATTCATGCTAACTCGGAGCACAGTGAATTAGTCCCATCAGTACTAGCTCACAGCTCTCTGCACCACACAGCAGTAAGTAGTACAGCTGTACCTATGTGCCTATTGATCTTCTCATACTTTGCATCCTTTTTACCCAATTCTTGCACTTGTGTCGAATTATCTTAACACCATGATAAGCCCCTTGGTGTGTAGACTTAAAACTGGACAATTCAGTGTTGCACTTTGAAGAACTGAAAACATGTTTTCTTTCTTGCTATGGTCCAAAGTTGTATCTCAGGGTCACTTTCCAGTGAAGTAGTTGCATGGTATTACTCTTGGATCCCTATACCACTGCACAGGATGGATGTGCAACAACTTGTATAAAAACACCATTTTGATCTGACTTTAGCAGCAGTTAATTTGATTTAGTAGTGACAGGACAAGCTCTTTCAGTGTCTGGCTTGTAATTGTGTATACAATGGTAAAGTGTCTTTGCAGGCATTCAGGAAAAGCTCTGTTAATGCAGGCTATTCTCTGAGATGTTAAAGGCAGCTAGCTTTGGATTTGTACCAGCAGTACAGACACACACCTGCTTCTGCCTCTGCTGTTCTGAATAGGGAGTGGGATGGGAGGAGCCAAAGTATTGCCCATTTCAGCTCCACCTGCTATGACGAAAGTATAAATATATGCTTAGACCCAATGTCCAGGCAACCACAAACAGGCAGAAAACCAATTACTCTTACTGTCTTCACCAGATAGTAGTAAAAGCCATAATCTTGACTGGAACTCTTTTATTTACCTGAAAAAATATACTATCTTTTCCATAGTATGACTTCAATATTCAAAAAGATCTGGCAGTTAAAAAAACCTGAATTAATAGATAAGATTTACTTGCTTTGTAGCTGTCTCAGCTTCTGGGTCTCATGTTTTCCAGCCTATTTTTATAAGAGCAGCAATGAAGCATTTCAAATCCCAGACAATGTGAAACTTTTAATAAAATAAGAGGAAAAAAAATTTTATAGCAGACATGGTAGATGATGAGGACCTTTCTTTCATTTTATTCGTAGATTGCAAAATTAATTTTGTGCCAGAACTGGCTGAAGTAACACAGTAGCATAAAACTGAACAATAACCTGAAAAACACCCTTTTTTTTTGTACTTGTAGGTGGCAGTATTTGTATGACTTTTGGTTGTGAGTAGAATTTGTGATGCTTTTGCTCATCCTTCTTTATAAAAAGAGTATTAGAGCTTTCCACTTTGGCAGATATCTGAACCAGCTCATATGTGAGGCAGATGAAGAGAAAAACAAATAAATGTTCTTCTGTTGGAGATACAAAGTGGCCTACCCTGACACATCATCTTTTTTCTCAAAACTTATCTCACTTTTCTCCAGGGCAATCAAAACCTAAAACACTTTCAGATTCAGTGGAGATGAGATGGCTTCAATGGTTGGTGAAATTTGGAAGCAGACTGACTATAGTAATAATGAAAGTATTTGCCCTGAGATGCAACTTTCTTTTCACCTTAGAATGACATTTAATGCTATATAAGGGACAGAAACCTTCAAAATATTATTTCTCACATATTAACTTTGAAAAAGACAGTATTTTATTGCAAAAACCCTTTATTTCCACTGAATCTGTTCAAATGCTTGCCTGATATTAGAAAAACAAGATGAGTCTTTGGACTTTGCTGCTTCAGGACAGAATTTCACCTGTGTATTTCCATTTTCATACCTTTTAAATTGTTCTGATCATTAGGATCTTAAAATTGCAGCATTTCAGAAGTTCCTATCTAAGCAATTATTTCTCTTTCGAGACAGTATTTTTTAAATCCAAAATATAGGTACAGCTGTGGTAGATTTAAACAAATGACCGGCAGTACTGAAATTGTTCGATATGATTTAAATTTTGCAAGGATGCATTTTTTTAACAGTTGAGGTTCTAAATGTAAGAGATGTTTTGGAAAGAATCAAGGAAAGACCATGAAGATGTCTCAGTGATTTTCATATTCTAACTAAATATAAAACACAACCATTTAAATAAAAAAATAACGCAAAACTGTTTGTATCAAAACCTCCTACTAATATATTCAAAACCAACAATATCATTGATTTGAGATCATCTGCAGTACATATTTTTGTGCTCCCATGCTTTAGAAACTTCATTGTTGACTGACACCAAAGAAGCACACAAAGCTTTTAAAACATTTCCACTAACAGAGGTGCATTTTCAGGAAATCAAGTAAATAAATGAGACGCTTTAATTCACCTTCAAATCTCAATAAAGTCTCTTCCTCTTTTCTTTTTAATGTGATTGCAGTCACAATAGTGGGGATCTCTTGTGCCAGTCCTATAACAAACCCATACAGGACTCATATTCCTTAAGCTCTGGCCTCAGGGCATACATGACTGTTTATGTCCTTGACAAACACAAAAGAGCAAAGGAGTGAGCAAAACAGGGCTGAACCCCAAAAGGTTTTTCTTCTCTTTCCTTCAGTCTTGTCACACCACACTTCTCTGTCTCTCTCTCTCTCTCTCTCTTCTTTTCAAGCTCATTATGAGAGATGAGAGCTCATTTGAACCATCAGTCACATACTGAAGAAATCCATGTGGATTTACTGCATTGCTGTGCTTCCCAGCTCTCGGAAGGATATACTCTCATTTAAAAAAAGAATGGTAAATCTTATATTACCTAATCAAACAGAAGATTGGGAAAGATACTGTACACAAAAGACAATGATAAATAGCAACATAGAAAGTGGAGGAAAATCATCTAGTTGAATATTTTAACTGTTGTTCTTAGGTATGGTCTCAACAATTTTCATTTGTATTTCAGAAGCAAAATCAAACAAATCCATTAATTAATCTTAGAAATTATATCCAAACTGTGTAAAAAAATTCAGCAGAAAGCTCCAGAGAAACTAGATAAAAATAAACTACTCCTGACTTCAGAAAAATGCAGGCAAATAACAGAAGAGAGAAAATACTCCAAAATATCATGGAGTTGGTATTGGATATAAAATTGTTTGTGGAAATCTCATTTGACATTGCCAAAACACAAATTAAAAAGTTGTGGAGCGTTTGACTTGAATACTCAGACTGACCCATCAGTACATGAGGTGGTCTCGCTCACCTGGCACCAGTGAGTTTATACTTCAAGTACTGTGTTTTCCTCCATATAAATTCTACAGAATACTGGAATTAATTCAGAAACCAGTTACCAAGTGAAGTTACCTTATGGGAAGAGCTGGTAATCCTAAACTTGTGAAGCTCAACATGATAAACAGAGATTTCTGGTGGAAACATCCGTGTATGTTGCTATTCAGGGAAGCAGGCTGCCCAGAGAAGTCGTGGAACCACCATCCCTGGAAGTGTTCAAAAGACATGGCCCTTGAGGACATGATTTAGTAGTGAACATGGCAGTCCTGGGTTAACAGTTGGACTCGATGATTTTAGAGGCTTTTTCCAACCTTGACGATTCTACGATCTGTGGTACTCAATGCACAGCATAAGAGAAGCGTTAATGCTAAGTGCAGCCTAGGATAAAGCTAAATGTGATTTCAGTATAAGAAAATACTAAGCATTAAGGTCTGATCTGCTGGACTATGAAATATCCTTCCAACAGCCAGGGCAGAAGGCCCCAAGGCAGAAATCACTTGACATGTGACCTGACCATTGCTGGGTGTTAACCAGGACCAGACCCTGGGCATCACTGAGAGGACAGGGAAATTTCAATGTGGGTGCAGCTGTGGCCAGAGACACAAGGCCCCACCCCTCCCATGACAGAGCAAGGGAAAAACCTGGAGAAAACTATTTTCAAAGACTCCACAGAGAATGTACCCATACCCTGCAAACAGAGTGCTTCTGCTCCCATCACTGCCTAGAGGAACTTGCTCAAAATGTACTACTGTTGCACTGGGGAAAGTGTAATTAGTTTGTATTGCTGCCTTTCCAAAAGGGGCAAGAATTGAAATTGTTAGATGTTGACATAACTTTTAAGTATTACTGCATTGAGATATTTAGGTTTGATACATGGGAACTTGCTAAAGAGCAGTGACAGTTAATGCAAATTTATTTCCTGTAGCTTCTCTTGGCATTAGAGTTTTTAAACAAATCTTCAAGTAGATTACTTTCTTAAATCCTAGCCAAGAGACTCAGAATTATTTTTTACATCTCCTTCCCTCACTGCCTTTCATTTGGTGAACATGAATATAACATATGCCATGCCCTTGATGCTTGCAGTTCTTTCTTATGTAAAGAAAAGCAAAACCAAATGCAGTTTTCTCTGCAGAATCTGTCTTTCTCAGCATTTCTAACTGAGTATTGGTGCTTTGTTCCAACATCATATGGACTGTATTTCTTCCATTTCCTTGTTTCTTCTTTTTTTTAGAAGGGTAATTAACATGCTGTATTTTAAATCCTGTTTTTTCCTGCAAGCCTGCATTGCAGTCTAGTGGGTCTCTGCTTCCCTTTTTCTTTTTGAATGTATTTTCACCTTTGGATCATCTCTTTTCCCTCTACAACTACAATTTCTGAGTAATTGATCTCCTGGCATTAATTCTGTTCCCATCTTTACTTGCACAGTTCCAACACCTAACCTGTGTCTATTCATTTAATCCCGTCTCTAGCCACTTCGACACTTCCTGAAAGTCCCTTATTTAAAGTCAGGGCATCTAAACTGAAATTCCTGTGGCCGTGTCTGAAACCACTGACTATAGCAATGGTATGAAGGTTTCTCTATATCACTGTTAGTATGCTGTGTGTTAAAAAAACCAGTTCCTTATTTTTGCATCAACTTAATACCACGCAAGCTGAAGGTAGCTACAGCATTGAGTTCCCATCTTGAGCAGCCTTTAGAGAGCCTCTGCTGACAAGAGGAAGCTGACCTTTTAAATTCTATTGCTGTGTTTTTATATGTCTCATTTATTCTCCATACATGATTTGTTAATTTTCCCCCATTTGCTTTGCAATTCCCAACCAACCAAAAAATGATCACTATTTGTCATATGAGGAAAAGTAGCTTTTAACCAATCTTCTGTGAATCCTATAAATATTGCATTCATTTATTATATAATGAAGTTTAAAATCTACTTTAGATTGTTTTGACCAAATTATTTAAAGCAAAAAAAAAATTGTAAGTGTAATGCTTTCTATTTTAGTAGCATACTAGCTTAATTATGATTTTGTAATTATATATTCTAATGAGAACTTTGCAAACCCTTCCAGTACACAGAGGCATCTTTTCATTCATTGTTTTCAACACATAGTTATCAAAATGTTTTCAAAATGTAATTAGTTTCTATGTTTTCTTATGATTAAAGCCACTGCAGAGGATGTTTAACACAAATCTGTTATCCGAAAATGAACATGCTTAGTGCTGTCTATCCTATATCTGGATATTCATTTAGGGCACAGAGCCAAATCTGGCAGTTGTCTAGAATTTTGTTTTTATTGAGCAATCAGTTGAACGTTCATTCAGCATTTTTCCGTATTTTGACAGCAAACAAGCACAATCAACAGCTGCTTCTCTGACAGGAATCATTCCTCCACTCACACTTACCCAGTTTTAAATCCTAGACACAATAATACATGAACCATACCTGTGATACAATGTTCACTCCAAATGTAGCAATCTTTGTCATCCTACTCTACACCCGATGTTTTCTCCTCTGGTTCTGAGATTCAAGCTTTCTCTTTGTCCACCTATATAAACTTCTCAGAAAAATTGTTTATTTACTCCACACTCTTCTTGAATGGCCTCCTGATAGACTAATCATTTGTGCACACTGTTACCAAGCTTCCTTGCCAGAATATCTGTTGTGGGAGTTTTTTTCCAGGAATCAGTGTTGAGCCTCACTGAATATTCCTGGACTGGTGGTTCCACTCGGCTTCACTAGCCCTTTACCACATTATTTCCACAGTGTGTTTATCCATACTACACACAGGAGCAGTGCAGGAAAACCCCCATGTTATCACTGGAGATGCTGGCTCTGAAACTGGAAGCTGGGCAGTTGATTTCATGTGGCTTTGCATGTGGGTTCCCAGTCCTGCTTCTCAGTTCAGCTGCTGGTGGCTCCACAGCTTTTGTTTCCTAGGCTTCATGAACTTGATGCCAGCTAGAGGATACAGACCAGTGTGAGTGCTGTATTGAACCTGGCAGACATATCCATACATCAATGACCTATTTTTTAACAAAATCCTGGACTAGTAAAACTGCTCAACCCAGCAATATGAACTAAGGATTTAATTTCATTTCACATGGAAAAGATAGCTTCATCAGAACTCAAATTGCAGAAGTGGTTTCTAGACTCTCCTACATCATACCTAAGCAATCAATTGCTTCTAGGCTTCCCTGTTTTAGTTATTAGTGAGGATAATCTGATAGGTATCTCTAATAAGCAATCCTTATCAGTGCATCCAGGCTTGAACAGGATACCCTTTTTGCAGCAGCTCTTACGTATAGCACCCAAACTTTAAAAATCTCCTGGAAACAAAAGCAGCTTTGCACAGACTGAGAGAGCTGCTGTTCCCCAAGGTTGCCTTCATTCAGAAGGGCTCTCAGATCCTCCCTCTTTACACGGACAAGCAGGGAGGCACCAGAAAGCACATGGGGTGTGTGTGGGATATCGGTGGACCCCATCCCCAGTACTCACTGCCACATGCAAAAGAGGGGCAAGTTTGGCAGCTGGGCTGATTGGTGATACATCTCCACAAGTGGATTTTTGTGAGGGAAGAAATTAGATTTCTCTAATGGCACCTCTGCCATTTATAGGAACAAGCTGCCAGTTTTCTGCCCATATCAGTGGACAATACAGTTACCAAGAAATGCTTCCTCCATCTAATGGGAGAGAAGCCTGCAAGATATATTCTCCTAATAGCAGAAGTCCAGTCAAGGTTAAGGAGAGATAAAATAACAAAAAAAAAAAAAAAATACAGGCCAGACAAGAATTTATCTGTGCTGATATACAAACGCTCATCCAAACTGTCAGCCCAGCTTCTGGACTTCAGCAACCAGAACATCTGCAACAAAATCTGGCTTTTGAGGTCCAGAGGCGCTGTCTTGGTGTTGAGCATCTTTTGGTACAAAGCTGCTGTATTTCTGAGGCAGGTCTGAGGTGTGTTTAGTCCTGGTGAGACCTTTTGTCAGCCATGCACAACTGTTCCAGTATTTTTTTGGTTGTTGGAAGTGACTCTGTGGGACTACTAAGCAGTTACTAAAGTCTATCCCAAAATAACCACAGACCAAACCAAAAAATGGCAGCCACTGATAATTTCAAAACTTTCTTTTTAAAAAGCCTTGAGACACTCCTCACATGCTCCTGATAAAACAGATGCAAGTTTCATTTAAATCATTAATCTCCCATGAACTGGAATATCTTTCACAAAAATTGTATTTCCAAATAGCCATGAGTTCAACCTGCCGTTAATTTCTGCCAGCAGACAATCTCAATCAGATTTCACAGAAACAAAAGGTGCTGAGAACTCACACGGATGTCTCACAAAGCTGATTTTGGTACTCCATGGCAATCAGCTTCTCATCCCCCTGCCATTTATCCCAGCCCAGCATCAATCTGGCTCCCTGCCTTCACAGTCAATTTTCTGTTTGCATGTCTGGATGCTAAATCAATTGGTGACAAAATTATTGAAAGAAATCTATGCAAACACTAACATAAAATTTAACATTGCTGTCTACCTGACTCGACTGAAAGACCCCTTTAATTAAAAGACAATTGTCTGCTTTCCAATTCCTCTCTCTGCAAAACAGCTATAGGGTTAGGTTCAGCATTGAGAAAGAAGCCCATATTGGGAGGCTGGAAAACTATTTTTATGCAAGCTTTCTCCACATCCAAGATTTTTTTTCAGATAAAGGCAAGCAGATAGAAGAGGGAGAAGAGGATTTTTCTTCAGACAAACAATCATAGTTTGCAATAGTTCTCTGAACAAACTAATTTTCAAGCTACATGTTGCACTTGTTAATGACACAGTAGTATCCAGCATCCCTCCTCCTCAATGTTAAAGGCTATCAGTTTTAGTAGCGCTGTTTACAGCCGATTTACTTCTATTTTGGTATCATGTACTGATAAAAAGTCTTACTAGAGAGACGAGAACTTTTTCTCCGTAAAGGCTCATTACCTCCAGTCCTGCACCCTATGGCAGGTGCCTCACAGCCCGAGCCGCCTCTCCGCTGTTCCCCCCACCACCCCGGGGAGCATTTGCATTTTCCCCGCGGGCTGCTCTCCGCTCCGTGCCCGGGCCGGGGCAGCGGGCAGGCAGCGCTGGCGGCCGCGCAGAAGGCAGGCCTCCCCCGCCCCACAGCCTGCGCCACGAGGGGGTCTCTGGGGAGCGGGCCGCGGCTGGAGCGCAGCCAGGGCCAAGCCCCGGGTGGCTCGCGTCCCTCCCGCCGCGGGGGTCTCCGGGCGCTTCAGGGCCGCCCTAGTCCGGCCCCGCGAAGC
>VZTZ01022866.1:17886-130518 GCA_013400955.1 Drymodes brunneopygia | reverse complement strand
CGCTTCCCCCGAGCCCCGATCGGGGAGCGGCTCCTGGCCCCCGGGAGCGGCTCGTGGCCGGAGAAGTTTTTACCCCGGCTGCGTTTCGCCGCCGCTGTTGATTGTTTATCGCTCCGAAGCGGCGCCGAAAATAGGTCAGAAATAATATCTCGCTCGTCCCCGCCGCAAGTGTCCGAGGGCCGGCCGTGGTGCTGGGAAATGCTGGAGGCGATGGTGCCTTTCCCCTCCTTCCTTTCCTGAGAAGTACCGGACCCTCACAGGGTTTGAAACAGTGTTGCGGGGGGGTGCGTTAATTTGTTTTTTTTGTTTTTTTTTTTTTTAATGTGGGTTTCTGCGCGCAATGTGGAAAGTTGCTGGCCGAGCGTTAGGAATAACTCGCAGCTATTTCCTGGTGCGCGGAGGGCGGCACTGGTGGCTCCCGCCCTCCCGGTCCGAGCGGGAGCAGCCAGTTCCCCTCGCAGCGCTGGCGGAGCAGGGCTGGCTGGGCTGGCGGCGCCGTGCCTTCAGCAAATGCTCGTAACCCCCGTTGCCGTCCGAGGGATCTCGTCAGGGCTCAGTTAACCTCGGGGCGCGCTCGGCAGGATTTGCATGATCAGTAAGCGCTCTGGTGGAAATAGTCTTTCTTTCTTGTATTATTTTAAGCAAAATTTCGAGCAGAACCTATTTGAAAGCTTTATTTGATAATTATGTGTTGCAAACATACTGCTTGCAAGAGAAGGTGCATAGCATAACAGATTTTAAAATACTGTAATTGGGGGATTTACAGTCATGTTGATACTATAACTAAAGAGGTATTTGTGCTGGTGTGTTTACGCCCACTTCCCCTTTCTCCTGGTTGCAGAGGATTTTGCTGGCTGAAAAGTAAACAAGCTACTGTTAGAGATCTTACATTTTATCAAGTAGAGTGGACATAAATGTGTATTTTGCTTTACTGGGTTTTATAGGCAAAGCCTGAGGTAAAATCCAGACGCACCACCTTTTGGTTTGCTTGACCGATAGCAAGTAGCAAATGCTGCGGAACCTGTATTACTCTGGAAGGGAATGTATTACATTTTCCTCCATTAAATAACTCCACCTTAGCATTTTGTTTGTGAAGATAAAATTGCTTGGCCCTTGCTAAGGGATAAATAACACAGCCCAAACCCGGTTCAACAAATCTCTGCGGTGCTTTTTTACGATGAAAGAATTCTGGATTTGTGGAGGAACAAATTAGGTACTCCAGCATAGTTTTTATTATTCCATTCAACAGTTCATTAGAACTGAATTGTTTTGTTGGAAGTAAACAATAATCTGGGCTCTTATCTTTGCAAGTACTTTAAATGAATGAAGCACTGAGTCGTCATCTTGTTCTGTTTCTTCTGTGACTGTACCAGTAGTCACAGTCTGAGTACCTGCATTTGGTATGTCAGAGCACAGCTACAAATCTTAGTCTGCATTTTCTTTGGGTAGACCAACTTGTTTTCCTTTTCCCACCACTCGTTTTTCCCCCTGTATGTGGCCTAAGTCAGTTCTTAAGCTTTCCTTTGGTAATTGATAAAAGTCAGAGAATATGAATTTGAACTCATTCTTCAGAGTGGTTTAAATATCCCTTGTGTGAAATACAATCCTATACAACTGGTAAGAGTTGACTGATATGTGAAAATACTGGTCTTGGACTTAAATTAGCACTTTATTAATAAAACTGATTTGTTACCTTCAATTTGAATTATGGTCAATGTGACTGACCTGGATAAGGTTTGGTGTGAACAGTAATCAGTAATTGTAAAGTGCACACAGCAACCGAAATCTGTCTTCAAAACTGATTTTGAAAATGTGCCAGACAAACCAACACAGCTGTTGATTCAATTTAATTCCATTGCAATAGAATTTACTTTTGTTGTGAGTTAAGTAAAACCTCAAAAATAACTCATTGGGCTCTGTTCAGATTTCAGAAGAGCTAAGTCCTTGCATCTCTTTTGAAGCCCCAGCGATGGATGTGACACTGTTACCTGACACTGCAGTATTGTGGTTTTAACGTTTCCCTTGGCAGTACATGGGTTTCAAAGCTCAGTTCCTGGACTGTCTCTGGTGCTTTTTTCTCACAAATATAGAATTAGTGAATTCAGTTCCCATGCAGGGAAAGATGTGAAAACTGAGATCCATTGGTCACTCTGACATTCCCTGTTGACTTTGCTCTCAGTTATCTGCTGAGAAAGACTCTGACAAGTTCTAGTGGACTTGGTCGTGGTTTTGAGGTATGATAAACACTCTTTGACAGGATGTTTCTATCAGTATCTCATTCTCACCAGGTTACAGTATGGTGTTTTGGTGCGAGCTTCTCTTGCTGGAAGTGATTAGAATGGGATATGAATGCCACAGCCATCTGTCTGGCTGGGGAAGTGCATAGGAAAGCAAATCCTGGCAAAGGAGTGAGGCAGATTACTCTGAGTGGCAAGGTTTGAACTACTGCAGGTAACGGTATGGGAGCCCTTTATGAGCTCTGACTCTTGTGCTGTTTTTTTCCTTGAAGAGAGCCTGGTTCCCTACACCAACCTAGGAGGCAGGTTCCCAAATGTTGATTAATGTAGTGCTGAGAGTACTGATGCCTGTGTCTCTCTTGGCCTGGCTGGTGTCCTGAACAAATTTGAAAGTTAAATCAGTATCAAAGATGGACCTCAGTGTGACAATCAACAATCAAGGGTTGTGAATTCTTGTTACTGTTGACCTTGTTTCAGTGTTGAAGTTGTTATTGATAAAGGCTAATGTTTCTCATCCTTGCTTGGTAACTGTTTCATCTTGTACTTCATGTTTTCTGTCTTGAAGTCTTTTTGTTCTTGTTCATCTCTCGATGCCTACAATGTATAGGACAGTCTTGGCAGAATATACTCGCTTGTTAATCAACGTGGAAGAGTTGCAGTTTTATTGTATGGGTTCCCCTCCACTTTTTCTCAGTATGGAAAAATACAGTCTCACTAGTGCTTTGTTTTCATGACAGGAAAGATGACTAGCACCTCTGTGTTGACCAGCTGTTGTCCCTGATGGATATTTGTTTTGACAGCCTGTTGTTGTATGTCAGTTACCTCTGACAGGCTGTTGCTCAGAGAACCTGTAGCCTAAATAAGTATTACTGTGTCAAGTACCCGCACATGAATTTCTTTTGGTTAGCTATGAGCATAACTCAGAGTTTTTTGAACTATTTATTATTTAATCTTGCATTCAATATTCCTCCTAATGAACAGGTATGGAAAATGTGGTTTGTTTTTTTTGTTTGTTTGTTTTTTTGTTAATGAAAAGTTTGTTTATCTCACAGTCTTCAAAAGCTCTGTAAGTTGCTATATTCTGTTGATACAGTTCAGGGGTTACAGTGGTAGTGCTGGGTTGACGTTTGGACTTGGTGATCTTTAAAGGTCTCTTCCAACTTTGCTGTTTCTATTCTATGATTCTATAAATCACAATCCTGCTGCTTTAGAACAGGAATGAGAGATTGGTTAAATCCACTCAAAAGTCACATTTTTGGTCCCTGTGAGCTTATTACAATCATACTATGCTTCTGAAAAAATGCTAGTTCTATGTTTTTCTGCTACAGCTAAGCAAAGCAGTAAAGTATGTCCTTATATTCTGTTAACATTAATGCACCATGTATTTTTTTCCTTGGCAAGACACATGATTTTATGTTTGCTATGCATCTGCTGATTTTGGCCTTTCTCTAGCATTTTGCTAAGCACCTTTTGAACACATTGATTTGTTGGATACATATCATTAAGTATCGTGTGTAGAAAAATAAGTTATTGTTGAAGTATGAACATAATTAAATATTTATGCTTTCATTTATAGCAAAAGCAGTTGGTATTTAGTAATGTGGTGTTGCTGATATTTGTAGAAGTCTGTTGAACAAACTGTCTTCCTCGAAGAACAATGCATGAAACCTTTGTGGTAACAAGAGTATACAACAAAGAGTATACAAGAAAAAAATCTGAAAGGGAGGAAATAAGTATGCCATAGTTTCGGGTCAGGAAGATGTCAGGTGAGCAAATTGTGTTTACTTCAAGCAGGAAATTGGTGACAGCATTGTTCTTGGAAAGAACAGACAGAGAAATAAGGAACAGAATCAAATCTCACAGAGCTCAAGTTACAAGTGGAACAAAAGTTGAAAACACTGAAGCAAATTGAAATGACATCAATTCTATTTTTTGTTAGATGGTTTCAGTGCTTTTTTTTTTGTAATGGATTTTCTGTAGAGGTTTTGAAATTGGGAAGATTTTTGTTGAAAAGAATTTTCTACTTACATTGTGCAAGCAATTTTGTTGGAAACAAGATACAAAGTTTCACTTACCAATATATCTTATTAAAAATAAATTAAAAATGTCCACATTTCTGAATTGCAAGTCTTGTATCAGAAAAAAGGGAAAACATACACATTTTGCTATTTTTAGCTTCCTAATGAAAAGTTAAAAATTCGTTAGCTCTAGTACTATAGAATTATACATATGTATACATATGTATGTGTATGCATAGGGTTTGCTGAATCTTGTTTGTAAAATAAATCACAAACCTGTGCACACCATACCCCCAAATTAAGAAGAAATCTAAAGCAGTCATCAGTTAATTTTGTAGGAAGCTTTACACTTGACCTCTGACATTTTGAAATAATAAACTGACTTGTTTTCCAGATGCAAGTCTGTTTACTATAATCGCAACCTTGTTCACGTGCTGTGACCTCATGAATTAATCCCTGTTACTGACAATGCCATGAGTCACTCATTACCTGTTGCATAAAGGAAGTTGAGAGATAATGCTTTATCATGCTTTCTAGCTATAACATAAACTAAATTCTTTTTATGCTTTAGATGATTTTTCTAAAGTTAATAAGCAAGCTTTCCCTTTCAATTTTCATGTTAGAATGGCTTGCAGTACATCTTTTGTCTTGAAATTTACAAGGGAAATGTTGTAGTATTTGTGCTTCTATAGGAGAAGCTGTACTTTCTCCCCAGGCTGTCAGTTCTGTTATCACTTGATGATTTTTCTGCATAACGATTGTGTATTTCCATGTAAAAAAATCTGTCTAAGTAGTGTAATTAATGGTCCTGGGTTTTAGTGGTAGAGGTAGTAGTAGTTCCATATCTAGTGCTTTTAAACTTAGTTATAATTGCTTGCCTGTCTATTTATATGTGGCCCATCTAGCTTTCTATAAATGCATATATGTTTTTAAAATATTTTCTGGATAAATTCTGTGATTATGTCAGATAATTCCAGAGCCTGTATTTTCTTACACCTCTGACCTTCAGTCCCTCACTGTGGTGAAATAATCCAGATCAAAACATACCAAGGTACTGAGGATATTTGAAGTACTGAAACAATAAAGCATAGATGTAGAGAACATGTTTTACTGCTTTACGGGTAAAACAGCTTAGAGGAAAAAAACTTGTAATAAGTGAGGTGAATACTAGACCTGAATGTGGAAGTCAGGAGCTAGATCTCCACATCTGTGGCCATTCTATCATGCTGGACTTCTTTTTCTAATGAAGGTCCTTGTTGCTGGGGTAGAAGTTCTGAGCCATTGGGTTTAACCTGCTGTTAATTTTATTTTGCATGTTCTTAAGAGACAGCCTGTGGAAAGTCCATTGCATGTCTCTGAAATTGGTGTGAGTTCCAGCTAATGCTACTAGTGTTTGGGCTGAATTTGAGTCTGTGACTAGAAGCTCTAATGGATGTGTTACCTGCCTTTTGAGTCAAATGTGTAAAACCTGATGGAGTTTAGCTAGAAAGATGAATTTTCATGGCCAGTCAGTATAGTTTGTCCTTCTCAGGTAGGACAGGAAGGAGCAACAATCTGTTTGAAAACCAGCCAGCCATGCTATCAGCAGGGTAGGGAAAGCCTCTAATGACCTTGGTTCTTGGGTGTTTGGCCTTTTTTTCCCTGAATGTTCATGCTATATATAAGGGGTGGTTTTACTTGTTCTATTTGTAGCAAATTTGAAAGCAGCATGTAAGGGATTTAATGATTACAAAACGTTAGTACAGGAATTTCTGACTAAACATGACAAGTAAATGGTAGAAGACAAGGAGTGAATAAAAACTGTTCCGTACAAAACAAGAATTGTTTAAGTAGCATTGGTGATGGTTCAAGCTAATTCAGAAAACAGTTTTCTGATTTGTTTTGGTGTAACCTTTCAAGTCTACCCATTGAAGTTATTAAAGGTGATCATTAGATTTGTTTTGTTACTCCAATGTGTTTTTTTGGAAACAGAGTCTTGCCATTTTAGGTTTATGTCAGTGTTTTTAGCAGCTTCTTGCATGTCAGCATCGTTCTGTGAGTGAAATGCCACATGGGGAGCGGGAGGTAAGAGGAGCATGAAGCCTTCAAGCTGCAACATAAACAAAAGCAAATCTTGAAACTGAATTTGGTAATGCTGCTATCCTTGTCTGTTTAATAGGGACTCCTTAGTAAGATATTCTGGCACTGTAGTGGGGGAGGAGCAATGTCAGCACTCTGAGGGAGAGTTGCAGCCTGTGGAGCTCAGGTGGAACAGTCTGTGCTGACTGGGGCAGCCCTGACGCTCTCTTCCTCCATGACTGGGAGCAGAAGAGCCCTTCTTCAGCAAAAATTGTGTCTGTCTCCTGATGCCAGATGTGTCAGTTGGTAACTCTGCAGGCAGAGCATGTTTCTGGGCCTGTTGGGACAAAGCTGCTGGAAGCTGCTTGGCTTTCCATCCTTCTGTGTCTCCTTCTGGAAGGAAATGGTCTAAGATGCCAAGGAAGGTTCTCAGGTGAGACGTTGCCTCCCTGGGAAGCCAGACCTGCGAGTAGAGAGCAGAACTTGTCCTGTGGAGCAGGGGGGACGTGAGACTGAGCTGCTGCTTGGGCTCTGGAGTTGTGTTGTTCCATGGAAGAAGTGGGGCAGGGGTAGGGCGTTACTGTTCAGCTTTTGAGGTGAATCAAAGAAAGGAATGAAAGGTAAAAATACTGCCTCAGGAATGGCTGCGAGAAGGGGCAGTTTCTTTCACCCTGCTACTGAGACCTCTCTGCTTTGCTGTGCCAAGTCTGTGCCTTACGGAGGCTGAGGGGACAACTGGCCAGGGAACCGCTGTGTTGTGCTGCTGTGCGCTTCCCTTCCCCGTGCTCGATGGCACTGCTATTTGTGGAGCTGTGCTTTGAAACCGGATAAGGAAGTGATCTGATCAAGCCCTGCAAAAATAGATTATTCTAAAATGGTAACTACTTAATTTTAAAATGCTGTCCCACGAGCACTGTGTTGGCAGTGTTGAGGGGGCGATGTACTGATGCTATGAAGATGCGAATGAGCACCTGAGGCAGAAACTTCTGAAGCTGTTTCTAGTGTGGAAGACTTAGTGTAGTTTCACAGACAAAGTTGGCTTAAATTCTTGCTATGCCCTCACTCACCTCTTCAGGATTAGATGTTAATATAGGCATACTCTGAGTTAGAACAGTGCAGCTGTTTGTGGAACCATGCTGTATTTAAATCAGTGAAATGTTGCTGTGTAAATTAAAACTGCAAAAACTAACAAAAAAAACCCCCCATACCCACCAATAACTTACAAAGTAACCTCCAAAATAGCTGTAAAGGTTTGGTTTTGTGCTGTGGGGCTTTTTACCTCCCACCACTGCCAGCACAATTGCAGAGATGGCTGTTTGTGGTATGGGTGCATGCAAGTCTGCAAGAGTAGCAAAAGGATGTCATTTAAAGACTTCACTATTGATATAAAATGTGCTGCTTTCTCAGGGTGCTTGCTGACATCCAGTCTTCTTATAGTGTCTGTGCTAAGATCTGCTCAGTTTGTTCAAGCTACCATCACAGCTGTCCACCAGTGCTGATCAGTGTTATCTTTACTTGACACTTGTTTCTTCAAAGACTTCTTTGCCTGAGCATGTGCCAATAAAAAAAGCACACGCAGTACTCTGCATACTGTGTTTAGTCCCTTCTCTTCTAAACAGCTAAAAAAAGTAGGGAGTGGTTAAATTTTATTGTGATTTTTTTTTTCTTGGGAATGGGGAGTGTGGGTTGGTTTTATTTGTTTGTGGTGTTTTTGTTTGGTTTTCATTGTTGTTATTTTGTTTGCTTGCTTGGGTGTTGTTTTGTTTTGTTTTGTTTTGTTTTGGTGGTTGTTGGTGGTTTTTTTTGCTGCTAGGTCAGATCTGTTTTGCTCCATGCTTCAATGGTAGAAAAAAGAGTGAGGAACATCAAGGACAGAGCATCAAAATCTTATGCTTGACTAGTTAATAGTAATAGCTAAGTGAACTTAGAAGTTTAGATATGTTTCAGCTTAGTGCTCTTAGTTTTGAAGGTGTGCAAGACATGAGCTGCTGGAGGTCCACCTGAGGTTGCAGAGAAAAGTATGTCTCTTCCTCACCTGGTCAGTATGAAGATAAGTGAGCATCGAGGGAGCTTAAAGCCTTAGGCCAAATTGACATGTAGATGTTTGTTTGCTACAATGTTTTTGAGAAGCTTTAATGCACATTCTGAAATACTTTTTATGACCTCGTTAGGTCATTGCTTGCAGTGGCAGTCTGCTAAATTGTCCTTCAACTTTGCACTTGTGTCATTCAACCATAACTAAATTGCACTTTGTACTAGAATAATATGGAATTGACTATAAAATTAATGCATGCAGAAAAGTTATAGACAGGGTCTTAGAAGAGGGGTCAGTTGTGGAGAGGGTCTTGTCAGAAAATCATTAACAAAGGAAAAACAAAATAGGAATATATTACTTTTCTTGGGTAGGTATTGAATAAAGGCAGTGGGCAGATGTTTTATATTTCCACAGTTTTTCGGTTTGGAGTTTTTTGCGCTGAAGACCAAAGAATCAAACTTTCAACTTACATTTATGTGTTATAATAGTTACCTCAATTTGTTTTGTTAAAATGGTAGGAAACTGGAAGCCAAACCACAAGCAAATCGGCAATAGCGTGGCCAGCAGGACTAGGGCAGTAATTGTCTCTGTACTCAGTGCTGGTGAGGCTGCATCTCGAATCCTGTGTCCAGTTCTGGTCTCCTCACTAAAAGATAAACATTGAGGTGCTGGAGCGAGTCCAGAGGAGGGCAGTGGAACTGGTGAAGGGTCTGGAGCACAAGTCCTGTGAGGAGCTGGGGGAGCTGGGGGTATTTATCCTGGAGAAGAGGAGGCTCAGGGAAGACCTTATTGCTCTCTACAGCTACCTGGAAGGAGGGTGCAGCAAGATGGAGGTTGGTCTCCTCTCCCAAGTAATAGGTAATAGAATGAGAGGGAATGGCTTTAAACTGTGCCAGGGAAAGTTTAGATAGGAAAATTTCTTCACTGAAAGGATTGTCAAACACTGAAAAAGGGTCCCTGGAAGTGTTTAAAAAGGTGTGAAGTTTGCACTTGAGGACATGGTCTAGTGGTGGAGATAGGAGTGTTAGGTTAAAGGTGGAACTTGATGATTTTAGAGGTCTTGTCCAACTTTAATGATTCTGTGAGTCTGTGAAAAAAAAAGTGAAGTCAAGGATTATGTTTTTAAATATCTGGTAGCCAGTCCCAAATCAACTGCCTTTATATTGGGTTATTACCATTAGGTGTTGAAAAATAAAATAGTTTTTGATAAAGTATTCCTGTGTATTTCTGAAAGAACTTATGTTTATAAGAAAGTCCTGTCAGAGTCACTGTTTTTCTGTGTTGACTGATCCAGCCTATTACCACTGATGCTATTATTGTAGGAACTACCAAGGAAGTGGTTTTGTGACCACTGATCCTGGACCAGATTTACTATCAGATTATCCCCTAATGTAGCTTCGATCAGGCAGCCAAGCTATCACATTTCTTAAGTTAATAAGAGTATGCAATATATCATTTGTGCTAACTTAATGCCTACTGTGGGAGGAAATACAGTAACTATTTGGCATAAAGCCTTCCAATACAAAAATCAACCTATCAAATCTAAACTGTATTTACTGTCTTGTCAAAGAATGACCTCAGAGCAGGTATTGGAACAATGACTCAACTCTGTAAATTGTGCTGTTTTATTTACAGAGGACAATAATACAGAATTATTGCCTATTAAAAATAATTTACTGATCATATACCATTAGATTTATTTTTCATTTCTCTTGAAATCAAAGGTTTATTTTTTTAAAAACAAGTTTGCTTGTGGTGGGAGAGAAGTTACAATTTTCTTTTGGAGACTTTTGATTCATAAAATATGGCAGAGTAATGACATTAACAGTCATTGCAGACATTTTAATGCCAAATTCATCCATCCACATGAGTTATTTTTCATGTAATGACATTGTTGGGACATGGAATTCAAAGAGAGAGAGCTTTCTTCCTTTGCATAAGTAGGAAAATGAAGTATGTTTTAAGTACACTTAGATGGACCCTCAATGTTTTATGAAGAACCTATTCCATTGGAGAGAATTAAATTATTGTAGTAAGCTTCCCTCTTCTACTTCATTAATTCTTATCTGATGCATCCTACATAAATTCAGGAGTTTATAAGAAGGTGAATGTATTAAGCTATTCATTTTGCTTTTTAAGCCAAAGTACTACAGCCTGCAATTTATTGGGTTTTTTCCCATTTACTCTAAGATTCTTATATGCTTTTTATGTAAAATTCCGAAAGACATTGATTATTTAGTATAAGCACTTCATTTTGCGTTTTCCCCTATAATGCTCTTCTGAATAGGTTAGGAAAAGATAGATTGTGAGTTCATTAATGGAAAATGATAGCAAAAGAAGTAATTAATTTACAGATTTATTTCTACATTTGCAGATGTATTTCTAGATACAGTACTGCTGCTGTAGTTAGAGGTATGTATTTTCATCACTGTTGTTGAGGTAGTTCAGCTTTACTGCTGGTTTGCACTGTTCACTCTCCTTGACTCTTGGCATGAGTGTGTGGAAGTTCATTTTTCTCACTCAGCCAGTTTATGGGATCAAAGTGGGACAAGGTGGCTGGCATGATGTAGTAGCACGTATCCTGAACTGCTACTGCTTATCATCAAAACACTCCATTTTAGCTGTTTCTGACTCAAAAGCAGTCACATTTGTGTCAGTTATTTCATACCCCTTTAATAGTTTTTAAAATGTGGGTTTTATTTTTAGGGGAGGTCTTTGTAAAAGGCAAATAAAACACTGTTTGGTTTGTTCATGTTCTGTTTCCATTTTTCTGCACAAATTACTGTTGAAACCATTGCTCAATTCATTTTAATGAGAAAGAGGAGAAGGGATCTCAGAGATGATGCAGGTTTTGTTTAGTGTAAATTGATGGCTGAGGAGAGAAGACACTGAAGTTAATGTCAATACTGGGAGGAAAAATACAGAAATCTGTAAGCATGGGGTCCATTTTGCAGCAGGGGTTTTTGTGGTGGAAGGAGAAGAGCACATCAATAAGAAAGAGAGCTTTTAACTGTGCTCTCATAGAACTTTTCATGTTAAACTTTTTAATGAGGAAGCTTAGAAATAACATGTCATTTGTCAAACAGACAAAGACCAATGCTAGGATAGAAGGGAATAAGCCTAATAAGTGTTCAAGATGAATTATTGTATCACATGTATGATCTATTAATAGGGGAGAAGAAAAGAAATAAATGCAACATCTTAATGACTTCTGTGCTCAGTGGGAATAATCAAGTTGTCAGCTCAAAGTAGTGAGTATGTTGTTTTTATCAGTGTGCTGCATAGAGGATGAGATATTGGTGCTAAATTTAAAGCAAAAAGTATGAAAACTTGAATTTTAATGCCTGATTAAGTTGGTTGTTTATCTAGCTCATTAAAATAGCTCATAGGTATCTTGTATTAGCTTTGTTAGAATCAAACCTTGTGGTTGGCTGGGAAGTAGTCTAGACTTAGAGAACCAGACATGAAGAAAATTGTAATGGTTGAGTTTTGCCCTGAGCCCATGAAAATTAAGTCATTGTTTAACTACATATGTAGTTATTCACTTCACGTAATTATTGTAACTGTGAAACTTTAAAAAATTAATAAGGAAATCCTGATGTAAAGCAGTCTGTTCTAAAGTATTTTTCTAGTGATGGTGGTGTTGTCTTTTTAAAATTGAGATAATGAATTGAATAAGGTATTCTAGATGTTTCCGCGTAAGGGCTTTGTTTGTTTGTTTGCTTGTTTTACGACATGATGATTATGCAATCCAAAGTTCAACAACCATTCCTTTTCTACATCCTCACCTTTTTAATTATGGAGAAGCAGGGTTTATTTCTAGTGCTGGGAAGCTCTAGTCTCAACCAGAACACTGTGATACTGGGTTCTGCACAGCTGTGAAAGGATTTCAATGGACAGGGGAGTTATGCTTGCAGTAGTCCAGGCTCTCTCTGCAGGGAATGCAGAGAGAGAGGTGAAATGATCAAAATAACAGACTGGTTCTTTGCAGCACCATGCTGATCTAATACATGCAGTGAATTATGCTTTCTCAGCCTCACAGTAATTAAAATAAAAGGATATTAGCTTGGATAAGTTTGGGCTGTATAGATAGATGGGACATGTTTCTAATTGCATGCAGAAAAATTTGGCAGGTCTTTTGTATAGTCTTGCCAGAGTCTATGAGAACCCAGAGAAAACTATACAAAAAACAGTGTCTAGGTTTCCAGTCAGATTGTGTCAGTATGCGCATTCAGAAAGTAAGCATTAGGAATAGCCTTGCTGGTCAGATCAAGAACTTTGTTTTCACCACATTAAGTTTCAGCTGAAGGCTGTGTCCAAGAAACAGCTAAAATTGGAATTGAAGGCAGTTCTCAGGTGGGGGGACAAACCTGTGAGTCATCAGCACTGAGATGGTGGCTGAATTTGTGTTGGCAGGTGCTGGATCTCTGAGCATACAGGAGAAGAGGACTGGTATAAAAGCTCAGGGACGGAGGTCTACAAGGCTCCTACAGCAATTTTGAAGGAAAATACTACTTGAATGTTAAATGAACAGCTAGAAACAGACTGGAGCAAAATGAATGCTTAGTTGTGTTTTCATTTGTAGATTCTGTAGTTTTACTTTTAATTTCCACTGAATATAAAATACTAAATCTAAGGCTAGAAAAAAAGTCAGTTCCTCAGAATTTTGCATGTTTTCTCTCTATACCTCTTTAAAAAAAAAACAGAACTCAGTCCTCTTTAAAAGAGAACTGTTATGACACAGACTGTAATGCACTGTTAAATGTAATAGATGTTGGTGCCACATTTATGTGGCATTTGGGCATCAGGATTTTACTGGGTCATTATTGATAATTTGTGATATCAAAGATGTAATACCAACATGACATGGACAAGTGAATTCTGTTTAAAAAAATCCAGATAATATTTTGTTTTTTTATGTTCTACTTTTTCTGTTTTCTTTCCTTTGAAGCTAAGGCAAAACCAGTTTAGTTTCACAGCTTGCCTGCACAAGCTGTGATAGATTTTGTATTTGTATTTCTCCAAAATACATACAGAAAGATGCAAAGTTCCTTTAAAAGAGTAGAACTAACTCTTTTCTATGTCTTTGAAATCTAAAGGTCATCAGGTAAAAAAAGAGATTTTGCATTTTTTTTAATGTATTTTTGAAGTACCCTAATAGTTTCAGAGTACAGGAGAGATGAACTGATTCTTGATACACAGTTTTAAGGTAGTGATTTGTCAGGAGCTCCGGGGAGAGTTTCAGAATATTAGGTGGTGTTTACCTACCCGCACTGTTTGCTCTAAGAAAGTCGGTTCGTGGTCTAAGGCTCTCCTCCTTGTCCCCTGAATTTTGGCTCCTGTGGAGAAGGGATGTAAGATTTACCAGGAGAATCTCATCAGACCTGTTCTTAGGCTGCGTGGGGGCTTGAGCTGTATTTGATGACTCAGGCCAGAATATCCTCCTACCTCTTCATGGCTGTGTTGCTGCTGGTGAGCTAAGTCTCTCTCTGAAGACTGGGGAGGCTGTGGGGTGGCTGGGGGTGTACCAGAGTCCTCTGTGAGCTTACAATTCCTTGGTGAAGATAGGGATAGTTTGGCTGGATGTAGCAATGTCAGCTTTGCCAGAGCACTGGCTGCATGAGAAGCTTTATTTTTTACTTTATTTTGTAAAAATACATATCAGACTGCTACTCTTTAAGAGAGCTGAAAATTGCAGTTCAGGACCCAAGGACAGATTGGAGAATGCTGGCAGGCAGTTCTTGTGTGATTGTTGGAGAGGTCAGGAAAAGAGAACGAAGTACATAAGTACTAAAACATTCTAGAGATGTTGCTCTTTGTAAAACATTTGTTTGTTTTTTAGTTCGAGTAGTTGACAGCTGAGGACTGGAAGACTGGTTGATTGACATACTAAAATGGAGTACTTACCAGTGCAGGTAAGACATTTTTTGAACATCTTGTCATGATTTCGTTTCTTAGTGTTGTTTTGCAATTCCCAGTGCAAATAGCTAGATTAATGGCAGTGTTACACAATCATTTTTCTGAAAACAAAGCTGGTTTAGGAGGTTTCTATCTTTTCAGTTCACTCTCAGATGCTCTGATGTAGCTGCTGTAAAGTAGCACTAAAATGATCGATTTAGAATAGAAAACAAACAAGAAACAGAAGAAACATCTTTTTTTCCTTCAGACAGACCTTAAAAATATGTTATCTTGTGATCCACTTTGTATTGTGGCCTCAGAAAAGGTTAGTTTGGATAACTAAAGAAGTGTTGAGGTGATATGGGGACAGCATGGACCAATCAGGATATATAGGAGATTTTCCTACTTAGGAAAATAAGTAAACCCTCAGAAGTGTGAAGGAAAGGAAAGGTTTGGCCCTCAGTGTAGGACCAAGCGGCTTTAACTGGCATTTTAACGATTGGAGATGTTAAGTCTCAGTGCTCTAAATACTTTTGAGTATTGAAATGCTGTTTTGATTATAAACTTAAGTAGCTACCAAAAGTTTAGAACCCCCTGTTCTAACTTGTGTATTAAGCTATTATCATTTATTATCAGACTTTCTGATATGGGTTTATATGCTGCATTAAATGCCATTTCTCATGTAGAAAGCTCCTACTGATGGACTCTTTTGTTTCTTAATGCAGTTTAATATCGTGGTTTCCAAATGCTAATGACGTGCTTTAAAATACAACAATAAACTCATTAAGTATTAAAATGAGTTGTGGACTTTTGTTGTAGTTGAAGTTTGTGAAGTGCAGCAGTAAATTTGACAGGAATCTATACAATAAATACCTCTACATGAGTTTAATTTTTTTGTTGGCTTTTATATGATTAGTGCACAAGCTTAAGACATTGTCCAAGTTGAGTTTCTCCTTTAAAATATTTATTCACTGCGTAACACTTTGTATTACATAGTTCACAGAACTAAAACTGTTCTGTAGTAACTGTTTTCCTTTGCACTGATACGAAATAGTTTGGCAGAAAAGTAGTGATGTGGTTTATGTCAGCCCTGGGCAGTGAATATTCCCCTTCTTCCAGTTTAAGGTGCATGTGGAACAAGCTGATGCTCAACAAAGAAAAAGCTATTCCCAGTGGTCAGCTGGGTACCTGTGGCAGCCCTGCTTGCTGGATGTGCTGTTCTGTGAACTGTGCCACGGTATTTCTTACTGGTTTTGCAATTGGTACTGGAGCAAGGCATAGAGGCTTTTTTTCCACATACTGTTTGTAGTTGAGCAAGAGCTGTGTTACTGGATTAAAATGCACGGTGTTGTGTCATGAAGGCCTGTGGTTGCTGGACCCTGTGCTCATTCTGCAGGGAAAAATTGCCTGCCAGGCAATTTTTAGTGGACTGACTGGGAGTGCTAAGTAAGCTTGATAGAGAAGGAAGGGAGGGAGTGGCCCCAGCTAGAGCCATATTATGCACAGCAGGAATACCACAAGTTTACTGGACAGCCCTTTTGGCAGTCATGGAAGATCTGGCTCTTAAGTTTTTTTTTTGTTGAATTAACTCATTCATAAAATAGACCTATGAGCTTATCTAATTGGACTAGTTATAGATTGTTCTGGGTTTTCCCGCTGGGGACTTGAGGGACCCTGACCATGGCCCAACAACAACTACAGGAATAGTCTTCCCTCCTCTTAGTGGAGGCAAACTGCTCAGGGAGTCAGCACTGCTCACTGTGCTGGGAAGTCAGAGACTTGTGATGTCTTCCTCTCTTGAGAGTGTGGTTTCATCAAAATGCAAGCTGGGTGAGACTGCCCCATGGCATCCTTACTTTATACTTTTCCTTTTCCTTGAGTGCTTTAATGTGGCTTCCTTCTGAGTTACTGGACAGTTTGGTGCACAGCGCACAGGGTTTGTTGTGCAACAGCCAAGGGTCACAGTGGATCTAGGATCTCTGTCTGGATCTCTGCTCTGTGGCAAGTCAGGTTTCATTTGCAGAAGATACATTTGCATTTTGGTAGGTGATGCCCATGTGATAATGCAGTATTGCAGCCCCAGAGATTCAGAGTGCAGAACATCTTGATTCTAGCTTTCAAGACCACAGAGGACATCCCTACACAATCCTGTAGACAAAGCTGTGGACGAGGGAATTGCTGCAAAGCCCTGTAGGCTGTCACTGCCAGTCTTAATGCTACAAACTGTAGCAAACCTTGTGGCATCATTCAATTAATCTCTTGAAATCCTTTGATTGAAATTAGAATGATGACAAGGTTTTTTAGACAAGCTGGGTTAATAGCATCATCTAGATGCTGTAGTTTTGATCTTGCAGTAAGGGCCCTTGATCCAAGTTCTTCATGTTGCCTAATGCAGGAAAATTCCTCTTTCCCTGTCCCCTGTTATGTCAATAATGTACTGTTCCCGTGTTTTTGTAAAGTGCATTCAGAGTCCTTGTATTGGCTGTTAAACCAAGGTCAGAATTAACGTCTTGTTTATAGTTTAAAATCTACACCTGTGTTACAGTGCTTGAAGTCTTTCAGCTCCTCTAGAGTGAGTACAGAAAGGTAAATCTTATCTTGAGTCATATTCTAAGACAATTTAGTTGGTAGGCTAGAGGTTGTGCCCCTAAAGGTAACTTTGCTTTCAGCTGACTAATACCTGCAGCGGTCATAACTTTTTTTGCCACCTACTCTGTTTCAGTCTCAGTACTGCCTGCTGCTTCACAAACACCCAAATGCATGTTCAAAATTTTAGAAAAAAAAACCCCATAATCCATTCAAGCTCCAGACAATGTCTAGTGCTTCTATATCAGAGCCAGAAAAATTGACTAATGTGCCTGAAGTACAGCCTGCTCAAGTTTTTTTGGTTTGCTTAGTCCTCAAACCAGACAGCGTTTGCAGAAACTGGGAAGTTTGAAGACAAGTGTATGCAGAAAGTGTAGTCTGTTTCATTAATCTAGTTGATAATGTTGAAGGAAAACCTGCAGAACTTAGTAAAATCTGTAGGATTTTAATTTAGGTATCAGCAGGCAGTTGTAAATTAGCAGGAACTTGCTAGTCTGTGGCTGTGAAGATGACAGTGAGAATTATCACTTTATTGGGAAAAAAAATTGACTAAAAATAGGCATGTTGCCTTCATTAACTCCTGCCTTACCCTGGAATCTCTCAGTCTTAAGCCTTAGGTACTTGGTCAGACACTTTCTCTTTACTGTTTGGCTACGCTGTAATTCAGCTGTTGCTGTCCTCATGCCAGAGTTGAGGCACTGCTGCCTGCATGGTCATTCTGCACCAGCAGGGGCTGGAAGCAGCCCATGCTCTTTTTCTCCTTGTCAGAGAGTATTTTTCCCTCTCCAGCCAAGAACCAGAGCAGAGCTGCAGTATGTAAGTATCAGTAAGTGCCAGGATTGTATTATGCTGACGATGTGTTGTGATGCTTCTCTGATAACATTTAATTCCTTCACCAGAAAGGTAGAAGTTACTGTGAGCTGGATTTGGTACATCCTATATTCTTGTTTACCTCAGGGCCTGCATATTTAAGGAAGCTGTGCAAAACTGTGTGTAAGCACTGTCCTTTTTAGGACCAGATGGGCATTATCCTCAGCTCGTATTCTAAATTGTTTTCTCTTTGTTTTCAGTAACTAAGGTGCTGACAAGTTTTGACTTCTTCATCCTCATAAACATGAGTGAAGTTCAGGCTATGGTAGAATTCTCCGTGGAGCTCCACAAATTCTTCAATGTCGATTTGTTCCAAAGAGGGTAGGTAGTGTGTTCTTTAAAACCTTACTGCATTGGGTGGCTAATGTTGGAAAGGCCTTAATGGGTACTCTGTCATGTGGTGTTGCATCATGTGTTACTGTTTTTATGGTGATTTGAATTCTTTTATTCCATACTGGAAAGTCATATTCTTTCTAGGATTTAAAATTAAATACTCAAATAATTTTTCTTAAAACCTAAGTTGTCATACAATGTTTTTGTCTAATTGGAGATGAGGAAAAAACTGTAGATATGGAGAGTACGTTATGTTCTTACCCAGGCCTTTACCCTCGCATGTCTTAATTTTTGTAATCCCTTTTGTTTGAAATATGATAGGTATTTCTGTTCATATTTAAAAAATGGTCTTGCCCCAATTAACCTACTTGTTTATCAGTTTGGTAATGGAGAATTTCACCAGCCTCTCTCCTTTTGCTGTGCTGTGTCTCCAGTTACACAGGACTCCATGCTGTCTCTTCAGACTCTCCTGACCTTCTCTTACTCCATCTTATCTCTGTAGAAGTCTTTTTCACATTCCTTTCATTTGATATTACATGATTGTCCTAGATTACTTTCTAAGGTCCTTGTTTCCCATGGCTATGCAGGAAATAATCCTTTGTAGCTTATTTTGGAGCTATTAAAGCTTATTGGTCCTTTAGTGTTGTGGTACATTAGCCTTCTGTCAATCCTCAAGTAGACTACAGTAAAAATTCATGTTAGGGTTTAGGCTGTGTCAGTGTTTGCAGACATGGAACAAGATGTATCAGTGTTGATTTATGATAGCTGCTTTTTCCAAAACATTGTGGAGTAACTTTCCTCAGAAACATTTTAGTGATAAGAAAATACATTCATGTTTTTAGCCTTGTCTTAGTTCAAGTTAGGTATGCATGTATGGGTGTATTGTTTTCAGTACAGTCGGGTTTTTTTGACAGAAGTGATGACCCATTATGCTTGCTACTATATGCAGTCAAAGGGTATACAGCAAACTGTCCCCTTTTTAGGAAAAATTGTAATTTCATTCTCCATTGGAAGAGAAGGATTAAGGAAGGCTTAAGAGGTCTGGGAAAACACTGAGAATATTCTAATTACTTCAACAAAAAAGCACAGTCTTTTGAACTGTAATCTTTTTTAATCTCTGAAATCAGTAGGGGAGGAGAGGGTAGAACATGGCAGCACATTAACAGAGAACCTGAAGAGAAGAAAGTGTTTTGGTTGTCTTAACCTTACAATTTAAATGGTTCCTCAGAAAAGTAGTTGAGAAGCAAAGCACAGCAATATAATTACCAGTGCTTTACTTGGCATGTTTCTTTTTAGCTTACTCTTGCAGTAAGCTAAAAAGCAGTAAATTCACAGGGCAGGTTCAGAGAGGTGGAATGCTGACATAATGAAAAAAGTGACATGAGGAGATATGACTTCTCTGGTTTCAAGCTGAACCTTTAACTCTGGGCACATTCCTATAGAAATTAATGTCAGGAAGAAGAGAGAACTTCCAGAATAATTTGACAGACTGAGAAATGTGACTATTGCAATAAATTCAATTTGGATAGGTTCCAGTATTTTTCTAGGGACCTGTCTTTGTATTTATTTGAGTCAGTATGTAATACTTCTGTTGCTGGAGGAGCTCTTGGATAATGGGTTGAATAAGCAGAAAAGGAAATCTTTAGTTTCATTGTTAGCCTTCTAATTTTTAGCTACCACTGTGTTTAGCATGGTTTGTCTCACCAAAATCAAGTACAGAATTGATTGTATTGTGCAAATTTAAGCCTTCCCAGTATGGCATGCTTGTCTCACGGAGTTAGAAACATCATGACCTGAACTGTGTAGAATAAAATGTTAGCTATTGCAAGTAATCACATCAAGTTCCTTCTTAAAGCTAAGATTTTTTTCTAAAGTATTTGTTTGCAGAGTGAGTCCAGATTCTTGCTCATTTGATTACTGGAGATGTCATCATTTCCAGCCTAAATTTCCTTCTGATCAGTTTTAGTTGTTTTTCTTTACAGCTTTGTCTTATGTTTTGAATCACTCTATCAGTCTCAAAGTTCACCCTTATGCATTTTAGATGTCAGTCTTTTGTCCCTTTTATTGAATATGAACTGACATGAGTTTGGTTATTGGAATTTGTGGCACATTCCCCACCCTCTTCCCTTTTGGTAGAGTCCACATACCCTAATATCCAGTCAAACCCATTTTACTCTCTTCCTGCTTTTATAACTATTTGAAGAAGTCTGCCAACTCTTGTGTCCAACTGTATCATATTTTCTTGGATCTGTATTTTTAGTGACACTACAGTTGCCAGAAGCACTTACAATTGTGTTTACACTAACAATTAAATTTGGTATTTAAGGGATGAATTACTAAAAGCAGTGTTGATGTCCCTACATCTGTGTGGTTCCAGGGTTACTTCAGACTAGATTCTAACCTCATCCTCCGGACCAGATGTTTTGTATCATGAGTGTAATTTGAAGTTGTTTGTATCAGTAGTTGGTTCAGACCTTTTTGTGACCCCAGGGGTTGAAGTGCATTTTGTGGCAGGTATATCGGAGTAGTTCAGCTTCCTTAGGATACATCCAGGTTCTATGGCTGGAAAGCTCTCAGTGAACTGAAGCAGCATGCAGCAAACTGTGGTTATTGGGGAAAGGGCCTCAAAACCACTCTGCTGATCTATAAACAGGTCTGAATAGTGCAGACTGAGCCAAAATTTCTCATAGTATTTTACTGAAGATCATACTTATCTGCAGGGTTATAACCATATTATTCTCCTAAGTGACCCTCTAAAGCAGACTATTTTCCTTACTTTTAGATAGCTGTTACTATTCCAAGAAGGGGTCATAGACAGTGCAGATACTTCATTGTAATAGAATATTTGTCTTATGTATCTAATACAGCTCTTTTGTTATGTTTTCTTATAACTGTGCCATTTGATTTAAACCCAACTTGTTAGGTTGACTCCGCTGGTTTATTTTTATCTGTTATTACATTCAAATAAGGCTTCACACAATTTTTGTTTTGAGCTGGTGAGATGTGATGATAGGAGTTTTTGCCCAAACAGTGGTTGATATGCGAGTATTGTGTGATAAAATGAATTAAAGAAATGTACTTGTTTGGAACCTGTGAGAATGATAGTCTGAGATAGCGAAGTTTCAGGTTGTTTTGTCATCTTAGCTCATAAAACTTCCAGTAAGGTGTGGGCTCTATAGTACCGATCTTCTGTAAAGACAAAGGAAACATTGCTTGACTGCAGAAGTGGAAAATGAGTTGAGTGGAAAATTGTTTGGATGATTCAGCTCAAAGAGTTGTGGTCAGTGGTGCTAAGTCCAGCTTAAAGCTGGTGACCAGTGGCACCTCCCATGGACTGATAGTGGGTCAGTAGTCTCAGCAATCTTTGCACAGAATGATAGAATGACGTGGATTGGAACGGGCATTAAAATCATCTGATATCAACCCTCCTGCCATGGCAGAGGCACCTTCTGTTAGACCAGGTCAGAGCCCCATCCAACCTGGCCTTGAAAACTTCCAGGGGTGGGGTGATCACAGCTTCTCTGGACAGCCTGTTGCAGTGCCTCACCACCCTCTGACTAAAAGAATTTCTTCCTAATATCTCATCTAACCCTACCATCCTTCAGCTCAAAGCTGTTTAAGTTCAAAGACTTTGCTGCAAAAACAGGTTGCCACTCGATTTTCTTCTGTGGACTGTGGGTGATTACCCCCTCATTTACATACATGTTTTGTACGTGTCAGCATACATATATATGAGCTGAACTGAGGTATAAATGTGTTGAGAATGTCTGATTCCAAACTGGGTACTGAAAGTGCCACAGTACCTTGTAGTGCTCAGCTGAATTTCCCATGTTCCACTATGAAATGATGGATCCTGATGTCTAACTTGGGACAGTTAAACCTTTTCTGTGGGTAGGGAGAAGAGTTTCCTGGTAACCCTCAGTTGTGAGAAGATGAGTTTTTCAGTTCCCTGGAGCTGTATATTGCTTTTTTACCTGTAAATGGCAAATCTAATGAGCTAAAGAGACTTAGCTAGTGGTTTGTAGTTTAGCATAGTGCACACATTGCTGCAAGATCTGCTTTGAAAACAGCTTTCATCTATATTTTCCCCATCTCTATCCATTCTTATAATCCCAGTGTTAAATTCTTACTTTGTCACTAATCTTTTGTTACTTTGTGAGTAGTATGCAAGCACACACAACTGGCCAAAGCTGAATTTAGAATACTTTTAATAGTAATATCTCTAAATGTTTTGTATTTTTTTTTTATTTGGTAGCATTTTTCTTTGAAACTGCAGGTATTGTACCTTACATTGTGAGTTTCAGAAAAAGAACTTCCTAATTTTTTTTTGATAGTGTAAATTTGTTGTTACATAAACTGTGAAAAGAGGAGGTAAAATAAATTATCAACAGTAACTCTTTATTCCCTATTTACTGCTCAGTTTGTCTGAGTTTTCTATTATTTGACTTTGTTTTGGGTTAAAAGGTTCTTATAAAACCACATGAAGAGCTTACATTAGTAATGTAACTTTGCCACACTTCTTTGAAGTCTTTTTGCTTTTAACTATTGGGTAGCAGATGAAGGAATAATATTAATACCTTCCATGGGGAGAGACTTTGGCAGATTGTAGCCTAAAACAAATTTTTGGAGATGTATCATATCTGAAAGGTTATTGGTAAGATTGCAGTAGCATTATAAGCATAAGTTGCTTGTGAACCTAAATCCTATTAAAAGTCAGAGGAATTTAAGCTTCGGAGACTACTGAAAATTTAGTCTTAAGACATTCTTCTGTTCCATAGATTTGTGTTTTGCCATGTGTAGATACTTACTGATGTGTCTGAGCAGCATTGACATTTTATGCTTCCATGCATGTGGTTGTGTAATGTAGCTTAAAAGAAAATAATACTGAATCAGAGTATGAAATTTAACGAATCTTATTATGATTGCTCAGTAATGTCATGAGAAATAATGCAGTATATGAAAAGCTGTATTGTTTTCTGAATCCAGTGAGTTGCCTACATTAATTTTAAAATTTTTGACAGGAAATTAAAATTCAAAACATATGCTTCCAGCAGGGCCACTTTTCTTCCTCCTGGCTATATCAGAAATGAAAGGTTTTGTCCTTAAATGAAGAAGTAGCCCTTGCTAATGGTTTGTGTTGCTAGCACATGATTGACAAACAAACTCTGGATGGACAAGGAACATTCAGATTGACCTGTTTGGTTTTCTTTTTAATTCATACAGCTCAGAGATACTTTTACTTTCAAACTACTTTTCTGTATGACATATTTTTCTGGAAATAAGTGTTGTGAATTGCCTTCTGACAGGATAGCTTATCTTTTGAAGTATTGTACTGTGATCTTTACTTAATGTAATGTGTCTTTACAAAAAGAGAAGAAAGCTGTCAAATTTGTCTAACAGTTGTAAGATGAGCTCTGTTCTTTAGCTTATGGTTTTACAGTAATACAAATAGCAATTATACAAGTGTAAGATTTGGAGGGCTAGGCTGTAAACTCAAGGGAACAGTCTGTCTAGGAAAAATAATGCAAATATTTTTGCTGTTGGCTTTTTGTTGTTGTTGTTTTGGTTTTTTTTTTTTTTTTAAGTGGATCTGTTTCTGATTGTAGTTCATCAGTAGATGCACACACACAGGTCCTGCTTCCTCTGAGGCAAGAAAGGGTGAGACTGGGAATGAGCAATGTGGAAATGTTATTTTAAATTGCCATTGCTACAGAAGTTGAAACTTAGTATCATCAGTTATCCTAGTAGCCTGTCTGATGTGGCATGTCCGAGATACCAATGACATGGTCTGGTCCCAAAGAGCAGTTACAATTTAAAAGACAGAACCTTGTCTTCTAAAATATGAAGTCTTATATTTGTTGAAAACAGGGGTTAGAAAAGTAAGTGGAAAACTGAGCACTGTTTCCTTTGAATTAGCTGAGAAATTAAGGTTTTTTGAAGCACACCGAGTGGAACTGAAGACATGGGGAGGTTGTTCTGCTTGTCTGCTTCAGTTATCTGAAATGCAATGCCTGTATTAGGAGACTTCCAGCCACACAGGGAGGCTTGTCTGGGGGTCACCTAGAGCCACTGTAAATTGGACTTACACCTTTGAATCCTCCTCCCCACTTTTCTCCATGGTAATTCCTGGAAGACTATATTCCAGCTTAAGAAACTAAATGAGATCCTGATACTGCATTTTTTAGCTACATATTCTGACCCATAAAAATGATTGTACAGGTGTTTATTTCTTCAGTTAGTATTCATAGAGGTATAGCTAAGAGTTGGTAGTTGTAGTTGTCCTCAGGGTGTGGTTTTTTTCCTTCATCCCCCCATATTTCAAAAATATTACTTCAGTGTTTTGTAATGTTCATGGATACTCATTGCATCTTCTAGACTTCATAGATATGGGATACAAATTTCAAATCACCTGAATTTTATTCAGATTTTAGATCTTACGCTTAAGTAGTACTTTTGGAGACTTGAAAAATAACAGCTTTTGCAACTGAAATTGTTATTTTGCAATGGAAAACATCTTCTCAACTCAGAATTAAAGCTGTCTAATGGCATCCCATCTCCTCCAGGCATTCAATTTGGCAAAATTCCATTTTCTAAGAACAAAAGGTAAAAAGCTCAGATCCTAGTTGTGCCATCTTGCTGCCTTTCTGGACCTGAAAGTGCCATGGTAGGCGCAGCTCTTTGGTGTGACAGTGATATGGCATAATTTGCCATCCTTTGAGACTGCTTTTGGGGGGGTCTGTGTAATTCCTTCTTTCTTTATGCCATTGAAGAAATAGCGGTCTTGTGTATGTAAGTCCAGGTATCATTTCACACTGCAAAGTAATGGTTGCACTCAGCAAGCCCTGCCATGGAGTCTGTCAGCAGAAACCTGATCAATGAGTTTACTTTAGTGATGGAGTAAATGACAGTGTAAGACAGGAATGAGTATAAAAGGATTTTGTCTGGAGAAGACCCATTCTTTTATTCTGTAAAACGTACAGCTATCAGCTGTGTATCACATGAAGGTGGAATGGCTATAGGTGTTAGTTGAAGGCATCACAATAATGATTTCTTGAGTATGCACCTTCTTTTTTTAAATTGAGTTTTACTGATTTCAGTATTCTGGAATGGCATGTGACAGCACTAACAGTTTTAACTTTGCATTGAATACATATTTAGTCACTAAAATTGTGACTTTTGAGATTCTGTTGAGTTTTAGCACCCTTATGTGCAGAAAGTTTTAGCCTGTGCATAGTCTTACAGTTCAGACTTGACGCTGTGAGATGGTAGCAAAACCCAGAAAAATCTGTCATTCATAGGTCTTTTGCCTTATTTATGTGTGCTTGGTTAATACACATAATAGTTACAGCAGAAATATGATTCTTTAAGTTAGTTTACCATCCATAGTTATCTGAGGGAGGGGAGAGAGAAAGATGCACATCCTGTGTTTCAAAGTCTTGACTGCCTCACAATACAGCAGAAGTTTTTGGTGTGGTGTCTTTTTGTGCCTCTTTTGCTGCACATATGAGCTAATAATACCTTTATGTATACCTGTATCTGTAATTACAAACAGCATTTTACTGGGTCATCACATACTGCAGAGGGCATATAGCTTTGGTGGAATAGGGAACCAGGCTCAGTCCCACCCCCAAATGCAGACTCAGACTCGCTGCCTCCACTTCAGTCAGATGCTTGCTTCAAAATCTCTTCCTCTTTTACTTCTTATACCTCCTGCCAATTACTGTCCTCCACATAAAGTAAGTTATCAGATTTTTGAATATTTTTTTTAACCTTGTTTCACCCCACTCCACTTGTTCTCCCCTTCTCAGATTCTCACTCATGTTGGCCATGGGGGAGGAAGTTTAAAAGTCTTCCAAATACTTAGAGGCCCTCTAGACTGGACCATCGTGTTCATGCTTATCCATACATAACTTCCTTTCTTGATTTGCAAAGTTTTAAAATTGCCTTAAAAATTTGTCTCATATTTTCTCCAAAAATATAATGAATACCTTAGATTAAGTGATCAAGATCTCTGCTGCTAATGATTTTCTATATGCATGTGTTTTTACTGCAAGAAGTAGCATCCAGGCTATTTGAGGTGGTCAGACTGGGGAGAAAAGGCGTATTTTTGGCTTGTGCATGTTTTTTTGATGTGGATGGCTGAGCACTGGGGGTTTTTTTGATGGGGGAAGAGGGTAAGAGAGTATACCCACCATGGCCCACTGTTGATACCATGAGCCCAAATCTGGGTATGCTGGGAAACAGCATTCTCATCCATGCATTTATAGTTGGCCTGAGCATGTCAGCCTGAGCATAACACAGCCAAAAGGTGTGTTATACATGGTCTTCTCCAGCTTTGTTTGCTCCTGCAGTCAGGTCAGTAAGATGGGCTTGCTTTTGACAGCAGTGTAGTCAGAGAGTGGGTTAAGCTGGCAGGAACACAGGGCTAATGGTATAGATCTTACAGGTAGGGAGATCTTTTGGATAGCAACTCCCTGAGTAGGGTGATCCTGCTTCTAGTGCTTCCTGTGTGCCTGCAGTCATGCTCTTCTACCTTATGGTTGGTCAGCTCAACATGGTAGACCAGCAGAAAAAAACCTGGCAAAACCAGAGTCATTCTGTGTTATATTTTTTTAAATTTCTCTGGTCCACACCAGCATCAGATATTCTGTCAGTGGTGGTGCAGAAGGAGTATAAAGTACACAGAAGGAATGGGATGCCTACTTCTGTCACCAACTAACTTTTGGGTTGGTTTAACTGTAACCCTGGACTATGTCCTGAGAGAAATGTCATAAAAGTTCCAGCCTCCGTGTTAGGAAGACGTCTCTGGAACGGGGGAGGCCATTATGTCAGTATGATTTGCTCAGTGAGAGCAGCCCAGAGATTAGTATGTTTTGAAACAAAACCTCTGTTTGAACTTCTGCATTCATCTCGGTTGGCATCCCTGCCCCTAGGATACAGAGTTATGACAGACGTCAGGTATGTCAATTCTAATTTCCCTAAGCCCTTGTGTGGAGATACAGAGCTCGCCTGGCGATGCCAGTTTGCAGTTTCCACGTCCCTTGCTGTTGGCAGCTTTGTGCCGCTGGAGTGCCCTGCCCTGTGGCTTGTGCTGGCTGAGCTGCTGGATCTGACCAGTGTCCAGAACTGCTCTGCAAGTTGTGCATTGGTGTAACTGAGAAAGGTGTCAAAACTCTTGCCTTGCAGGGGCAAGAGTTGAGTGCCTGGGAGGACAGGACAGAGGAAAAGGGGAAAACAGAATTCCTTGAACTTCATTTCTTGCAGAAGTCCTTATATTGTAAAAGTATAGTCTAAATTGCAAGACCGGGTTTCCCAGATGCCAGTTTGCTTGACTGACACAGAGAAGGAATCAGATTATTGCAGAAGACAGAGAGATCCAGCTCTGGCTCTTCGTGGAGAAAGGGCCCCTAATCACCTCCAGAATGCCAAGTCCCTTTCTGTAGGTCAGCTCTGTACTATGATGCTCATAGTAAGGCATCCAGAGCAGCAGAAACCCTCAGCTTCCAACTCTGCAAGGAGAACTCGGATTCTTCTTCAGTGGATTACAGGGAGCTTGTGGTGGGAGGTCAGCCTCCTAAGGGGAACAAAATGAGTTAGATACCCAGATACCCAGATGTGTGGAAAGTTTTAGGCTCCACAGTGTATGTAGAAAGTAAATCATACAATCACCTTGATGACCATCTCTGCACTTCAGTCATATTATTATGGTTAGTGCTTCTTCTGTGGAGTTTTTCTCTTTTCCTGATAATATTTTCTCAGTTTTCATCTCATTCTACTTTTGCATGCCTTCCTTTCAGCAATTTGTTTCCTACCTTCCCTGAATACATTCATACATGAAATTGATTTCAAAATATTTTGAATACCATTTGAGGTTTTCTGTGGTGCTTGTTACAGTTTCCTCAAAACAAAAGTCTTTGGAAAATGTAGACTTTAGGAAAACAAATTTTTTTTGCTTGTTTAATTTTTTTCTTAACTTGTTGAACAGGTTCAGCAGGCACTGTGTGTCTTCAGGGCACCCAGCTTGTTGAACTGTGGGTGAGAGAAAAAGGGATTTGGCTACTTAGTGTGTTTGTTCTCCTGTAATTTGTTTCATTTATTTAAATTGGCATCAGAAGTTTAATTCTTGTGAGTGTAGTGAATAGGGTAGGTCTTAGGAGATGGAAGATACTTTTGCTGTAGGAGGTGGCTCTATCATGGCAAAAAGTCTGTTCAAGAACAGTAACTCTTTTATCAAGGGGAAAGAAGTGGAGTTTTTGCTTTCCAGTCTTGAACGCTCACTTTGCTCTTTGACATTCATAAGCTTTTAGAGTCATCGTATTTTAGAGAAACAGGTCTTAACTTACGCTGCCAACTTTTCCTTACTTACTTGGAACGTTCTGGTAATACTCTCTGAGATTATTTCTTAAGATTTATGTTAATAATAGATGCATAAATACAGTCTGCAACCAGCAGTTCTGCTTCTCAGTGTTTTTGGAGTTGAACTCTTGAAGTTGAGGAAAAGAATAATTTACTGGAAGTGGCAGTACAATTTCGTATTATTTCTGAGCGTGGAGCCCCACCACTAGCCTGTCCTAAGCCCATGTCATGTCACTGAAGGGAACACATTCTCCCCTGGCTGTGTGATCCTGCCTTCTGTAACAGCCCCTACTGGATTCTTTTTTTCCCTTTCCAGGTGGATGCGCACATTGGTTTGTTTTACCATACAGTTGATGGACCATCAAAACTTACTTGAGGAGGGACAAAAATTTGTCAAAGAGGTTTTGGTCTGCAAAATGCTTCTACCTATGGCAGTACTGGCTTAAGCTGATTTAAATGAATCTTGAAAATGTGCCTGGCTTGAAGGAAAAAAGATAGACACCTCTAAATCTGAGAAATTACTTTTCTTTTTTAGTGTCCTAATAACATTTCAGAGCAGTATGTTATATTTGAAACTACAGTGTTTCAATTTAAAAAATTAAATGACAGGAGCTAATGTGACTTTCTTGAGTGACACAGCTTACTACAGGGGAAAAGATGAAGGTGTTGGTAAGAGAAGGTGTTGGAAGTGGTGACCATTCTTTAATGCCTCTTACATAAGATATGGTAGTTCACATGGGCTCTTTCATCATGATTTTTTGAAATAGTTTTCTTTGTGGTACCTGATTTTCCATCTCTGGTTGAATGTTTGCTATTTGCTATTAAAACAGAGATTGCCTTTCATTAAAATAAGGTGCAAAGTGAATTGTAAGGCTTGTGTACTTGTACACTGACAGATGAG
The DNA here is from genome assembly GCA_013400955.1 of Drymodes brunneopygia. Taxonomy (NCBI): domain Eukaryota; kingdom Metazoa; phylum Chordata; class Aves; order Passeriformes; family Petroicidae; genus Drymodes; species Drymodes brunneopygia. The sequence goes on along the minus strand of VZTZ01022866.1, from coordinate 101,226 downwards.
AGGAACAGAATTGCACAGCTGCAAAACTTACAAAATTTGAAAGACTAGTGAATGCCAGCAAATGAGTTGTCTTCTGGTCTCCCATCTGTTGTGTTTGCTAAACTTTGATTTCAAACTTAATATGTCTTAGTGAAAACTGATGCCTGTTTGCAAGGGGTGAAGATTATAAAGTTGTAACATTGTATACCAGGAAAACCTAACATCCCATACTTTTCTCCCCAGAAAACTGAAAAGTTCCAAGCCACAAAGCGGTTAAACAATTGTGCTATATCATTTGCAAGGCTCGTATGCTGAATCAAAAAGTCAAATGAAAAATACTTTCAAGCCAAATAAATATAGTTGAAAAGTTGTTATAAGAGAAAATGAGAAATCATTATTCCTGAAGATAAGCTTTATGGGACTGTTGTACTTTAAAGATACAAGGAAATTTAGTATGATTTCTTTCTTTTTGTCTTCAGTAAGAACCGGAAATAAAAGAGGAACTAAAATTATAGACATAGACTAATATGAGTTAAGATATATTTGATTAAATAAGAACTCATCAAGTACTGCATATTTATGTGTCTCTTTAAAAAAGCAATACTTATTTGAGACTTTTCCTCTTTCAAGTTTTTTTAATAGATGTTCATAACCATTGCAGGAATTCTGCCTGAATGTGTCTTGTTGAAAGAACATGGAGAAAAGGCTTTTGTAATAATAAGGCAAAATCTCCAGTTGCATTTACTTTCCCCTCTCTCCTGTTTTACGTATTTAATCCTGTTTCATAACAAGCTGCTGTGACTTAGTTGAGGTATTAGTCCCCCAAATAACTCTCATCAAACTTTTGGTCTAATTACTATTTTGTTTATATAGAAGACTGATTTCCAGAAATGTGCGTCCTAGATGTGTGAGGTACTTCAAAAAAGTAATTAGCTTTCAAGGAAACTCTTTCAAATAAATGAGAACCTCTTATCTATTTCCTGTAAGTTTGCCCATTGTGTTATTCATCTTAATAAAAGTCAGCTGGGAAATACATGGATTTTTTATTGAAGGGATTGCTAAAAGATTTTAAACATAGAGCATGATAGTTTTCTTGCTGCTCAAGTATCTGAATTAGAGTTTCTCAGATAAATCCCACAATAATAGCAGAGTGTAATCTCATATTGGTCCATATTAAAAGTACTTATTACAAAGTGATTGCAAGATAAGAATCTTTCTGTGCGTTCTGTACTTGTATTAAATAATTCCCTATTTAGATAAGCCCAGTAACTAGTTTGATGTCTATTTGCTATTCTGTGGGCCCCAACTGGGTTTGGTGGGATTAAATTTTTATAGATGACTGCGCATGTCTCCTGGTGAAGAACAAATCTAACCAATTCTATTTTTAATTTGGCACTTCGATTATCAACATTTTACTGCCTGTGCTTTATTCTGTCTTTCTATGTTGTCTTATTTCTGTTCCATTGCACCTTATTTTACTTCTGTTCTGATTTTCCTCTTTGCCTGGAGTGCCTTTTTACAGAATGCTAATGAGGTTACAAAAAAAGATCTGGCAAATTTGTGGTAATGTTTAAGATAGAGTATTTGTTTTCCACAGTCATATGAAATGCTTTAAACATCACAGGTGTACTCAGATTGCCTAGAAAAGTATGTTGGCATTTGTCAGTATTGGCTTGTGACTGTGTGAACTGCTAAATGCCTCTACTGCTTTTAAGATTTTTTTTTTATAAAGCCATGAAAGAATTAGGGATGTAGAGTCTCTCCAGTAGCAAGGGGCTTATCTTGTAGAACAGAGGGGTGTTGAACAGAAATAAAGGAATGTTTTTCCTCATTGTTGGATCCTTTCAGTATTTTGCTGACTCAGCCTCTCCCTGCAGTGGGAGTTTCTCTTCGTGCCCATTGCTTCTGTGGGAAGAGGTGTGATCTGTAGAAGAAACAGCTCTGCCAGGGTCAGTCTGATGCTGCCTGCATGGAATCGCTGCTCCCAGAGCAGGCTGTTCCTCTGGAGACTCGCTCTTCTGTCCGTTTGCCTTGCAGTTCCTCATTTCAGTGCCACATTCCGGATTTGCAAAGCAGTGCTTCAATCTCCAGCTGTGTTTCCTCCTGCACCAAACGAGTCGTGCATGCCTGAGCCTCAGCTCACATTCCAAAAAGGAGAACTCTTAGTGGCAGTCTGCAGTGGAGGGTGTGTTTTCAATAAGGCCCTGCACTCAGTAGACCCCAAGAACTCGCCTGAGGTTTTGCATATACAGTCACAGCTGTTCTTCCATTTGGTTAACTGATAAATTTAGAATCTGCCCTGCAGGTGACCCAATGTGCATGTGTGTTTTACAGTCCACGACATTCAGGGCTTGCTCTGGTTAATGTGACTGAGCACATTTAAGTATGCAGTGAGTGCAGTGAGATACAGGGAAGAGGAAAGCCCAGACCTTGCCATACACACTTCTGCCTTTCCTCTTCCTGCCGAGAGGAACTGCAATGAAGTTTTGCCTCAACAATGAAGTGTGTTATGAAGCTTTTTCAGAATGTACAATTGCTTTGGAATGTTCTTTAGCTGACAAACTAAGTGGTTTTTCAAGTAAATTCTTGTGCAACTATTGCCATAAATCTTTGTATGCTTTTTTAATGCATGAGATTTTTTTTTTTAATAATGGTTGTACTTTATGACTGCATTTGCATGCATTACTCCATGTAGTTTCATGTGGAAGCACTAAAAATCAAGTCACTATTATTTCGTACATTTCCATTTTTGTCAGTAGGAAGATACATTCCAGTTATTGATAAACTTATTTCCTACTCAGATTATAAATTACCATTTTCCACAAATGTGGCAAAAGCCCCCTTACTTATGCCTATCTAAATGAAGTTCACACCCAATGGGGATAAAAAAAGGAAATCTCTCAATTTTTCTGTGTGAGAGAGTATTTTCTGACACATGCCAGATTTTTGAATTTTTAGGATTTTAATACAGCTTGATGAGCAAGATTTAATCCTTTATACCGGATGGACAGTAGAGGTGTCCTCTGCCTACAGGAGAGCAGTAATTTTAGCTGTTTATTTCAGAACACCTTTTCATACAAGGTCTGTAGTAAGGATAGTAAGCTCCTGATATCCTTGAACCTTTTAATGTCATGGTTATGAATTTGCATGTAATGACACTGAGAATCAAATGACATAAACAGACACAAGCAGGTACGTGTAAAAATTTACTGAAGAATGACTGCACAGACTGAGTTTGACACAAATCACCTGGGTATTTATAAGCTCTCCTCTTCAACTTTGCTTGTTTGCTGTCTCAGTAGACATCTCAAATGTTTTGACTATCTGCCACAGTGAAGCAAAAACAAAGGTACCTTTTGGGGGATGGATGTCACACTGTTTCAGGATAAAGCTTTTAAGCAACGCAACCAGAGCATGAGATCTGATACTCATCCTAGACCTCATGTCTGTGGCCAAGATAAGTAAAGGTAAATGCTGCAAGCATTTAGAGAAGGAGGGGTTGGCAAATTTTCAGAGGTGGTGTTGTAGGTCATCTTTTTTTTCCCTAAGTCTGTGACATGGAAATGTAGTAGGAAGTAAAAGATGCTGCCTTTCAGAGAAGTATAAATCAGCTGTTGAAAGGATTTTGCCTATGTAGACTTAGGAAAATCAAGAGCTGGAATATGCTCTATTCATAGGTGTGTCTGCAACTTTTGTGTACCAGTTCCCGACCATATGTGCTGTGTTGCTTTTCAGTCATCAAGTTGGAAATTGCTGATTCAGGGTGGAAGGGATAGTAGCATATCATACAGTTCTGACCCTCCTCCTGTTGGAAGGAGGGTCAGAACTTGATACAAACCATGTTACTTGGAGCACTGTCCCCTCACGTTTTGAAAGCTTCCATAAGTGGAGATTCCATAGTTTATCTGGACAGTCTGTTCCAATGCTTAAGTATCCTTAAGACTGTTTCAAGTTCCATTTACTCAGCCTCCCTCTGGATCCTGTCCCTCAAATCACACCAACACCATGAACATCAGGCTGTTGCAAGCTGCTTGTGGTCTTGAAAAAATGATTCTAAAGACTCATTCAAAATCTGTTCTTGATGTGGTCAGGCCTTTATCCAGCTGTGTTCCCTGCACTTCCTGTACTGCAGTGTCTCATGTTAAGGCTCAACTTCCTTTGCTGCCATTGTAGCCCAGCCTTGTTAAGTGCCAAACCCTAGCTGTATCATCTAAAATCACCCAAATTTATCTTGCTGGATTATCAGTCGGTGATTCTAAACATCATGGCATAATCTGTCAGGGTAATTTAACAGTTAATGCATATCAGCCTCTTGCTCATGATTAATTTTTTAGTGCATTTTCTGTCATACTGTAAATTAAAGTTTTTGGTGGTGTTTCTGTTTTGTTCTCTGTTAAGTGAAATACACTGTTATCCTGCTTGAGCTAATGGCACAAATGATAGTCTGATGGATGTTGCTGTTTTTACAGGTGATTCTTACAATATATCACCTTTCTGAATACCATTGAGTCTTTTCTTCAAAACAGAGTAGCTTTAAAGCGTCTTTGTCAAAATACTTCTGACTTCTTTGTTATCTGAAAAAATCAACCCTTAATCTGAAAACGGCATTTTTTTTGTGTAATGCAGTCAAAACAGAGATTAAGGGACAGATTCTAACAGTTTTTGTCAAATTATTCTTCAAAAATCTTCACATGAAAAGCACCAATAGTCTGTGCTTTGAGAACCCTAGCACTTCTCTGGCATCTTAATGCTGACTGCAAAGCTTGAACTATTTTCTTTCTCCAATATTTCTGTTCTGGAAAACAGTTTTACATAAATCTTTATATGAACCTGAGGCCTCTGTCTCTATTAACGCAAGAGCATTTTTCTAGGTTGCTGTCAGAGTCAGGACTTTAAAAGGAGCCAGACCGGGGCAGGATTAGTTTGGTTGTTCCCCTGTCATGTTCCTGGGACTTAGAGGTGCTTGTTAGTGAAAATGTGCTGTATCGAGGTTGGGCACAGGAGTCTCACTGGCTTTGCTTTAGCACAGGCCATGCTCTTGAGATGTTTGTGCTGGGTTCTCCATTCCTGTGGGCTTCAGGAAAGCAGTTTAGTTTAGACACAACTATGGACCTGAAAAGTTCTAGTGGTAAACCTGCAACTGTGTGTTTAAGTCTGCATGTTCCATTTGGAAGAAGCTGGACTCGGGTTTGAAAGCATCAGTAGACTGGAGTTTACTACATCAGTTTGGGCACATTTGCTGTACCACCAGCTGAGTGAACTGTAGCATTGTTATCATATGGGATTTTCCACTACTCAGGCTACCTTCATTCTCTCATTACATTAGATAATGGAGAGTTGATACATGAGACAGTGGATAGCTGATTGTAGTCAGATCTTATGGAGAGTTCTAAGGATATTTGGGACAATTGAATGTTATAGGTGAGTAACAAGTCCTTGATACTGAATTGTTATGTGTAGGCCCAAGCAGATAGAATAGATCAGGTTTATGAGTCAGTTGTCCCTATGAGAACTAAACAATGTTTATGGTACAGTGAGGAAATAATTGAAAGTGACTTGGGTTTTTTTTGGTTTTTAATAGAAATGGAAACATTGCAACACAAACTGATTAGTGGGTTGAACAAAAGATGGCAAGATGAGGAAGGCAGGGCTTGGAGAAAAGAGTGATGAAGCTTAATGCATTTTTTTACATTACTTTTAAAATTTGCTGTCAAATGAGAAATAGATACCATAACTTTAAAAAAGTATTTCCTTACTTAAAGATTGCAAATACAATACCTTTGTGAATCAAGTATCCTGTTTCAGTATAATAGCTCTTCATTTGCTGTTAGATCCTTAATATATACAGCATTTAAAGATGAATGACAGTGAATAATTCAGGTAAATACTGTGTAGGAGGCTGTTTTTCTTATTTAAATATCTTGATGCAGTGAAATAATTTTGTCATCTATCTAGGCATACGGTTTTGAGTTAATGTTTACTTATTTGCCCTTTGCTGAACTCCTACAAGATTTTATTATTCAGAGTAACAGGTGAATGTTTTATGTTCTAAACTGCTTAAAGTATAAATCTGCTGAAAATCAAAGCCACCTGTTTTAAACAAGCAAACAATACACTTTCATCTCCTCACTAACCCAAATAAAAATATCTGGCAGGTGAAGGGTTTACTGAAGAAAAAGGATAGAATGGTCTGCTCTTGATTAATTGCAAGCAAATAATAATAAGAAAGGAAGGATGTCCTAACAGCCTTTTGGTTTCACAAATTACATTTTAAGCATGAACAATTCTATTGATAGTTTTCTTTGAGGCACAAATTGTAAACAGTCACTCAATAGTATCTCAAGGGTGAATGAGTCTTATTGGATTAAGTAATGGGAATATCCCATTGCACCTTTTTTCTGTACAATGCTCAGTTTTTATATTGCCTTGCCTTTCATTTTACCTTGTTACAGTCCTTATTCAGTAATCTATCCGCGTTTGATAAAGTTGTTAAGCCTTAGTTAGAGCTGTCATGTGCTTCTAAACATCAGCTGAGAATGATGCAGATTTTGGATTTTTTAAAGTCTAATAGAACGACCCAGTTTGGTAGGCTAAAGCCAAGGTAGGTTAAAATATGTTGCATATCTCTGACATGTCTCTGAACTTACTGAAATATGATGTTTTAATAGAAAACATACTGTGACAAAATATTTCATGTAAACCATATCAACAATTTTACATTTTTTTTAATATATGAGGTAACAAGCAGTATGCTTTACCATGACAGGCTGGTCATGGGTCATAGAAAGATGCAGCTGGTAGTGGTAGGGCATCAGGCTCTTGAAGAATATTTACTGTGGATCCAAAAATGATGCTGTGAAGCTGGGGCTGGTGGAAAGTATCTCCTTTCTGAGGCTATTGTACATTATCATGTATCATGTTTCTTCAGTATAGGTGAAATGAGTAACTAACTGCATGATGGAAGTCTCATCTAACCCGGAAAAAAGGAGTACGTCAGTGTGCTACACTGCATCCTCTTGGGTTAATGTTGAGAGGGCACTCTTAATCTTCTCAATTCTTTATACTCTTGGAGAAGATAAGTGAAAGCTTAATGTTAATTTATATTTCTTTAACCCAGTAGAAAATGAATTAATTTGCTATTTATGAATCACTTAGGGAGTGTATTTGGAATAATGTTTGACCTGTGGGTTTCTAAAAATGAAATATGTAACTAGTAGCTTGCAATAGGTTAAGTTTTGCTTTGTTTCTAAAAAGTAGGAATCACTTAATCTCTTATCTCTAATAATGTTACTGGTTCATTATAAAGCATTCTTTGATATATAAGTTTTGATGAGACTTAAGTTGACTTTTTAATTTTATGGAAGAATTAAATTAAGAGCTTTTTCATTGGCTGATTGTTTGGCTAATACAGTCACATCAGTTGTAGTGAAGTCCCAGATGGTGAGCTTCAGTTGAGGTATTAGAAGCCAAAATCAGAAAACCACATATAGATTGGTTTTGATTTGGATTTTTGGTGAAAACCATGACTGTGATTGGGTGTACACTGTGAGTGAAATATGAAGGGTAAATGTGTACTCCTAAGGGTTTTTAGGACCATGCTTCTGCCAAAAAGGTGGGGTTTTCTTCCTCTCTGTACCTGTGTTTGTGTTACCTCCCTTTCACTGGCCTTAGTGTTTGTGGAGCTGTGTGGTAGGTCACATCAGCTCACTGAGGAGCTGAAGCTACCTCTGCAAATGAAAGTAAGTTATCTAAAATGGGATGAGGTGGTTAGAATGTGTCATCTAAGTGTATTTGTGGGTGCTTGCATTATATAAAGTCTTCCATAAAATCAGTCTGGTGACAGTTAAGGATTTCTTAGATGAAAATCAAAGTTGGAAATGGTATGGAGATGAATAAGATAAAAAAATGGTTTAGAGATGGGGTAGAGACCCCAAAGACTTGTGCTGGGGTTTTTCTCAATTTTATGCTTGAAGCCTGCAGTTCCTGGCTTTGATAGCATAAAGGTTCATGTTTTGCCTAGTGTGACCCTTTATTTACACTTTTGAATATCTGGTGGCCACAAACAATATAGGGTGTGTCTGGTAAGCAGTGTGTTTTCAGGGGGTCCTGGCCGGGGGAGCTTTATGAACTGCAGTTTCACAAATACTTCCTTCAGTGTCAGAACTGATTATAGCAGTCCTGTAGATGTGCTACATGGCAGATCCTTCCAAGATGACTGTAGTGTAGGTGGTAATCCTGATTTTTGATTCATACCAGTTTTCCAGTGTAGTTTACTTCATGTCTTTACAAGTATTTGCCCCAACTCTGCAGGGTATGGAAAAACTAGTACTGTATTGGGACTTCTTTTTATTCATGTTTTGCTACTGCTTTGGTTAATTATTAAAAAAATAAAATGTAACAAGATAAAGGGTCAAGAATTAAGCTTTGTAGACTCCCTTGGCCTGCTCCTTCTTCTCATTCTCCATTCTTGCCTTTGATAATATATCTGTGTATGGTAAATGAGACATACTGTAACGCATGTGTTGCAAATCGCTGTCTTTTGCTTTAGCTTTTACCAGATTCGTGCGTCTATGAAAATTCCTCCAAGAATTCCACACATATTAGAAGCTAGTTTGTTACATGGAACTGGTAAGTGCAAAAACTTCTTAGTAAATTAGGTCATTATCTTGTCTTGCTAATTGAAGTAATTACACTTTTTGTCTCATATTGTTATAACTAATATAGAAGTGTTTTTAATTTTGTTACTAACACAATGCAAATATATCTTGTTCTTAACAGTGGGACTTAAAAGTTGATTACAGAATTTGTGTTACAGTTTTTCATCTGCTGATTGCTTCTGCTGGTAGCAAAACATGGTGATTCCTTTATATTAGTGTCTTCTGGTTTTTTCCACTGATCTGCTCAGTCTTCTTCTTGTTTCAGGCTAAGATGACCAAGGGCAGATCTAAGTAGATATCTGAAAGTGGTGGAGAACTTCAGATACAGACTCTTACACAGATTGATAAGCCCATTCTTTTTCTGAAAAGAATACTTTGAAAAGATCCAGTTTTCAAACTTACTCTGTTGTTCTCTAGTGGTAAACTTGAAAATTGTTTTAACCTCCTGAATAGACTTATTTGTTCCCTTATTTTTTTTCTTCTTAAACCTGGCATTCACTTCTGGTTTCTATTTCAAGGCGAACTGAATCCACAGATACCTGTTAGGGCTCAGTATGGTGTAAAAATGTGAAAAGCAAAAAATTAACTAAGTTTTCAAATGTTACGTGGAATTACTGGAATTTTAAGGAAGAAAAATCTAATACAGTCTGAGAAAAAGTGATAGGATGTTACTGAAACCTGAATTTTGGAGGCTATTTTGAAAGTAACTCTGAGTACAGCAACAATGTAAATACTGAATTTTAGTTAAGTTTCCTAAATATTTCTTGGATTTGTGTGAGATAAATGAATAGTTATGATGAACCAAGATTACTCCACTTCAAAGGCAAAGTTTAATGTAGTTTAGCGAATTTGGGTCTGGTAAACATCCTTCAGTAAAACATACTTTTAAAAAGCAGCACTTAGTAATATGGTTGATATTGTTGAAAAAAAAACGTTTTCCATTTCATGATATATTTTTGAATGGTCATAGGTTATTTATTCAGAAAGCTGCAGTCTTGCTAGTAAATTGTGACATATGTGTTAGCTCTTGTTTCTTGTTACTAGGCATAAAGGGTATAAGCATTAAGACTGCAATTTGATGTGAGTTTAGATTAGCAGTTCTGACAAAGAAAAAAAACCAGCCCTTGATTCCCCCTGGCCACTCTGTCTTACCTTCCTATTGCTCTGTGTATTGTCGACACAAGTGAACTGATGTGATCTGGGAATTCAACTGGGGAACTCATTCAGCTGACGAGCAGCCATTTGAGAAAAAACCAAAACCTTTTCAAACCCAAAAACTGGGGCTCTTTATAGATCAGTTTTTCAGTTCGGTTTTTCAGGTAGTTATTAGTAATGTTTGTCCCACAACAAAGCAGAAAGAAGGGTACAGGCTGGTCAATGAAAGGGGGTTAGTTTGTCCTTTTTGTTGACATCATAGTGCTTAGTCTTGTCGAGAACCTCTGCTTTCCATTTCCATTTAGCCACTTGCTTGATTAGCAGAACTGGATGCTGTAGGCTCACATGCAGCCATCCTGCTCCAGGAGGAGGAGTAGCTGATGGCAATTCCTGAGACTACTGCTGTGTGTAGAAAATAGCTGCTATTGGTCTCAGCATAGAGAAGCACTGTGCTGACTCACTGTGTGAAAACGTTGTTTGTTGACCACAGAGGAGGCTGGTCAGGATCCCACAGCTCCTACACTTGAGAATGGTGTCCTGTGTTGATCAGGTGCTTCCTTCTGTACTTTTCTCTCTCGTCAGTCTTTCTCATACTTACCTGTTCTAAATCCTATTTGCTTTGTCATGTCACGGTTTTCCCACTCCTCTCCAAGTCATTTTGCCTACTTCTAGCTTTCCCTAGACAAGGCGCCTGCAGTTTCCTTACTTTAGCTGTGAGTTCCCCTCTCCCACAGACCCTTTGATCTCTCTCCTCCTTTTATTTCCCCGAGTCAAATACATAGTCTTAAGTTTTTCTTTTTTACCTGTTCATTTGCATCTCCTTTCACCCCTTGCCCAGCTCTTCATGCAGTCCTTCATTAATTTAAGTAAGTTTTTTTTCCGTTTCTATTTGCCACATCCTTTAGTAGCTCACTAGAACTGCTTGGGACCCAGCATGGGTGTCATTACAGATATGACAAGGCAATTCACTTCCTTTAGCTCAAGCCTTGTGAAGGTCTTTTATTATTCTTGTAATTTGAGGGAAGATGTAGTTGTGCTGTAGAAAATGAAAAGAAAAACATATGTATTTTTAGCCTTTATGAGGTTTTTTGAGATTTGAGGATGTTCTGAATTCCTCCTTTTCTCAAAAAGTCATGGCTGGTTTTCAGAGGAAAAAAAGGAGGAGGAAGAAACACCGAAGGGAGAGTAGGAAGGAATGAGGTGTCTGATTTTATGATGCAAGAGTAAATTATCTTGTAAAATATAAATCAATAAATATATGTAAACCTATATATCTAATAAAAATATAAATGTAGTAAATTTATATGTAGTAGTAAATATGTAATTTATATGTAAGAGTGAAAAAAAATACCACTATTTTTTCTCCTATGTTGTGGAAACAGCCTTTTGTGTGGATAGAAGCTTAGAAATAGTCCTGGCCAGTCAGTGCATCATTGATTTAAAAACCAGTATTTCTGCCTGGATGACCTCACATTGGTGAGACCTTGCTCCCCATGTGGAAGTGGCTCAGCCTGTTCCTGACTCAGCTTTTCCTGTGCAGCTCCTCTCTCTCTTCTGGGGGTGCCGGTTTGCGTTACACTGAAGTCAGCAGAGCTGAGGGCTGTAACTCAGGGTTGGACACTGCAGAGGAAGTGGGACCTCAGCCATTTGTCTCCATTACTTCTTTTGTTTCAGATGGGAGTGGGAGATCCCTTTTGCTGATGCTGTGCAGTTATATCAGATTATGTGCCAAGTGAAACCATACCTGCTCTGCCCTTCAGCTGTAACAGATGACATAGATGGATGTAAGCTGAAAGTGGCATTATAAATACAGAAATTACAGTGTAATGATTCAGCCTTTGTAAGCATTTTGTCCAGGACACCTAAACTGATTATATGCATGAAAACACTTCAGCAAAACCCAGTATTTTTACATTTCTGAAGAGAAGTTGAATTAAGATGTTACTAAAAGTGGGAATGTTTGCCAAGGGTAGTAATATTCTATCAGAGGCCCCAAAGCCATAGACTGCCAATTGCAGATTTTTCTTTTCCTCTTGTGAATTCCTTTGAAGTAATTTATTAAGAATCAAAATAATTTAAAAAAATCTTTTGCATCCTCATTTACACAATTTCTAGGACTTTGTGTTCTGGAAGATGTTGATGTTATTGAGCCATTTTTTAAGAGGAGTTATAAGAAAGTGTCAGTATTTCTGTTACTTCTGTTCTTCCAAGTTCCAACTTCTTTTAGGTTTTTTTCAGAGCATAGTACCCATCATGATACTTCCTATGTGATAGTCCTTTGCTATTACAATAAATATTTCCTCAATGACTGTTTTAAATCATTCCCTTTCTCATTTCTTCTGCATGTCTTTTAACTCCTTTTTTTCAGCAAAAAATTCCCCAACCATTTATCCCACTTTTCTGAACTCTTTTTGATGAGTAGCTTTGGATTGAAAGCAGAAATGTCATATTGTATGTGCAATGCTAGGTTCAGGTGATAAGCTCAAAATTAGTTTGACCTGAGTAGGATGCAAAGATCTTGAAAGAAAGAAAAAAATTCTCTGTTCTTGATTAATTCAGTGGAGTGGTGTATGTCATTTAACCTCTATGCCTCATCTGTAGGTAATTTTGTTTTCAGAGTGATTAAACCCTGCAAATTAACATGAATGCTGGATGAAACAATATAGAATTCAGATTTTAATTACAATTTTTGATGTCTAGAATGTCTTCAGTTTGTGACAAAGCAAAAATTCTTGAGAACTTATATTAAAAGCAAATGATATTTAAAAATATTGACAGTATTTCTTTGAAACAAAATGTACCCCTTTAAACTTTAACAGTTGCTGACTGAAAACCACTTACATTACTGATGTTGTTACAATTTTAATAGTAATCATGAAATTGATGGAAATGATAGTTCCACTTATTAGCTGCTTTGAGTTATCCACTTGTATTAATACTTGTTTCTCTCTTCAGGTGCAACAGATCTTGCCTTTCCTGCTTCAGTCCATGACAATATAGTTTGCAGTAAAACATTTCAGATTCTTTACAAAAATGAGGAAGTTTCTGTGAATGATGTGATGATTTTCAAAATAAAAATGCTGTTAGATGAGAGGAAGGTAATCTGCCATTCATATTTACTATTTTCAAATAATTTAGACTTCATTGTGTACAATTTGAATTAGTACAAATAAGGGACCTGAAAGATTTCATGCTTCTACTATTTCTTTTTAGATTGAGGAGTCGCTTAATGAAATGAATTTTCTGCTAACATTAGATTTACACTTCACGGATACAGACTACTCGTAAGTTTAAATATAGAAGATTTTTTTAAAGCAAGAATATGTTAACTTTTTTAACTGTTTAAATCTGTATTATTTATAGGTATAGTGTGTTCACATTAGACATAAATGATGGTAAAAATGAAATCCAATGCTGAAGTCTCTAAAGATTTCATAACTGGTTTGTCTCATTTGTCTAATTTTTTTTTTTTGTCTGGGAGAGATGTCATTGCATTCCAAAGTATGGACTTATGCTAAATTGCTATTTGTGTCAGTTGTTAATGACTTGCACTTTAAATATGATTGTTCTAATTGTATGTTGTTCTGTTAATTTCTTTTTAGACCAGATGACCTGAGCACACTACAGCCAATTAGTAGCCGAACTTTAAAGTTGCACTTTAACTTACACCAGGGCCTTCATCATTACGTCAATGTTATGTTTGATTACTTCCACCTTTCTGTCATATCGGTTATAGTCCATGCTTCTTTGGTTGCTCTGCATCAGCCATTGATAAGGTAATCTCTTGCTAATAAAATGTAAATCAATTATTGAATATCCAAGTGGAAATGTTATAAAAACAGAATAATTAGGAAGGAGTTAAATCTATGGACGGTATTGTTTTCTATTATGATTTTGGAATTCAGGGCCCAGAGGGTTGAGAAACTTTCTGTTTTTAAAGTTATCTGAAACAAATTTTGAGGGCTTTTTTAATTAGAAATAAGAGTGTGTAGTGTAGGAGAGAGAGAACGCCCAAGGCCAGAGAAGTGGAGGAATGTATAAATATCGATGTTTATGTGTGTATATTTAGATGTATAAATATTTATGAATTTTTTTAATAAGTAAGATCTGCTGCTCACTCTTACACAGTGACTGAAATAGCTGCTGTAATACAAATAGGGTGCCTTCTGTTAACTATCTGCACAGTTTTCAGTTACTACTGAAATGGCAGTGATGTCTGCAAATGATACATTTACCATTTTATTCAGTAAATGTAACTGGAGAATTTACTTTTCTCTTTAGAAAAGATTTTGGCTAATTTTTGCTGGAGCCTTTTTATTTCATCTGCTTGTGTCACCCTTTGCAATCTATGTTTACTTTGCATCTCTCTCTGTGTGAAAAAGGGCTGTACAGTCAGTTACACATATGAAGTATTTTTTGCACACCTTTTAAGCATGTCTATCTTTTCCTTCTTTCATGGTCTTCCAATACTCCATGCTACTGCCCTCAAGTTTCCTCATACTCAAGTCCAGTCTGGGCCATAAATGCCCAGATGTTTAGCTTCAGATGTTCCCACTCCTTGTGCCTGTCTTCACATCATGGAAACCACTATCTCTGTGTATATTAGACAGGTGTTCTATGCTGTAGGGCTGGTTTGGAGGATTCAATTGGCTTTTGTGGGGTTTTGTCTCTTTTTTTCCCCCTGCAAGTTGATTTGAATGGTTTTGGTGATGTGTTTTATTATGGTTATATAGGAAATGAACTAAAACATCTGAAGAGATAGTGCAGCCTTATTTGGGAGAGAAACAAGTACTGAGAAGGTGGGAATTGTTGTTGTTGAAGATGTATTCTGATAAATGCACTCAAATGCACTTCTTAATGCACTTAAAGTAGCATCATATATGTAAAATGTACATGGTCACCCTGTTTCACAAGTGAAATTCAGGCATTTAACCTATATTGATCACTTTGTTGTAGAAGATGAAAAACAGGTTTTGATACTAATTTTCAGTCAAAAACATATTTGTCCCTACTGACCTTTTAAAAAGTTGCAGTAAATCTGAGGGGTTTTCTATGTCTTTTTCCTCAGTTTCTGGCTTTTCAAGTGATGATACAATAATGCTGTTTAATTTTAAACCTCAACTTGATACAGCTTGTGTAAGGAGATATTGAAACAAAACAACAACTTCTATGTTCTTTTGTTATCTTGAGAGTAGGGTGTTGCTGGTGTCCACAAAATTATTTTAAGCATTCAAGTTGTTCTTTAAATCAGCTTATGATGGAGAGAGGAAGAAACTTTAACATTTACAGTCTTTTATTTCAGCTGAACTCTCCCCCATATAGCAACTAACTTGATGGTTGCTGTGTCCGTATCTGGCTTGCTTTTCTGGAACACCACTTTCCAGAAAACCTGAGAATTACAGATGTCACTCCTCTTTGTCCTTGGGGCTTTCATGGGTAGAAGTCTGCTCTTCTGTTTGGATCATGCTCACATTATTGGCACCTCTTACTTTCCTGCAGGTGGTCACTTTTTGAGTGTTTTCTTCTTTTGAGGAGCATTCAGATTCACCTTCTCTTGGGAACAACTTAACACTTCCCTTGAAAGAGAGAAGATAATTCCACTTGGGTACAGCCTTGGAGTCCTGTATAATCTGCACTTTTCTTTAACCTGTAATTGCTTATTTCTGCCTGTTACCTAATAGCCCCCACTTTTTGCATTCATTCACTTTTCATTCATCTTTCCTAGTTATTATCACAAGGCTACTGTTGCAGGATGCTCTGTTCTTCCAGGAGTTCAGGATAGGATCTCCTCCTCAGCAGACAGAGGGCAGGCATCCTTTAGTAAAAGGATGTCAGTTTGTGTGACAGCTTTCAACTTCTTGCTACTGCTTCACTTTTAAGAGGTTAAGTCCTCACAGCAAGATCCACAGAAAATGAATACTTCATATAGTTCAAAATTTATCTTTCTAGCTTAAACTTTCAGGAATATTGTTTAAATTAATTGAAGTTTACATTGGAAGTAATGAGGAACAGTATGTTCAGATTATCAGTTCATTTGTGCTTTTTGCAGTTTTCCTCGCCCAGTGAAGAGTACATGGTTGAACAGGAATGCACCAGCACAAAACAGGGACTCTGTGATTCCTTCTCTTGAAAGTGTGGTCTTTGGCAATAACTACACAAAACAGTTATCAGCAGACGTAAGAATATATATCAGTTTGAGATTTTACTTGTATTCTGTTGGGAGGTATGAATTTTTTCTGCTGGGATATTATTTGATAAAGAATGAACTTTGTTAGTGTTGTTTTGGGGTGCTATGTGATGGGGGAAATGAGAAAAATTGTTCCAAAAGACTATGCTTCCGGAATGTACATGTGGAAAGCTTACAATATTAGGTGTTTGACCTCCTTTTTTAATGTCTTGCAATCCATTGAAAATCACAAAACTGTGGATCAAGTCTATGAAAAGAGGCAATTTCTTATCTTTTTAGTGATTCTGCTAACACTTCATTTCTTATACAAAATTAATATATGCCTTTTCTTCTTTATTCTAGGGTTGCAGTTTTGTTGTTTCAGAGTCTTTCCTCAGCCATGCTTATAATTTCCACTATACACTTTGTGCCACTTTGCTGCTTGCTTTCAAAGGGTTACATAGATATTTCATTACAATAACCAAGGATCTCCCCTCTTCTCACCGAATTGAACTGGGTATGTTCAATTTCATAAAATGTATCACTTTCATCTGAATGTTTATTAAGACCTCTTCTAGACTAAACTGTCATTGATGGCATGTCTCTTTTATATCTAAAATATTTTTGCTTAAACTGATCTGAAATGTAATAACTGAAGAAAAAAATATGGACACAACAGCCTTAATCTATGGAAATACATTTTTTCTTCTTGGTCTTGATTTGTGCTCTTATTTCAAATTACTGTGTTTAATGTTGAGAAAGTTACAGAAGCTCTTAATCCAAGGAGAACACTGCACTTCTTTGTTTCTTATAAGGAAACATTGCATATTTATACAAAAATCTAAAGTCTATAAGCTTTGAGGGGAATATTTCACTGCACATTTACATGAAAAAAGACCTACAAGAAAAAATTGCTCCTGGCTTAGTTTGTAGTTTAACTTCTTAAACAGACTTAGTTGCCATGAAGACTTCTAGCTAACCACACGTGATAAAAATAACTGCAAAAGTATTACATATAATGTATGGAAATGTACTTGTACATTCCTGTTCTGTAGAATGAAGATAAATTAAAGAGCCTAGCCTGGATTTGTGAACTAGAAGAGAGTTGGAAGAAAAAAGGAAAATACATTGGCATTGTAAATAATGATTTGGACTTTTTCCTCAGCAAGCATATACTTTTTTAGTCATGTTCTATTAAAAAGAAAAAAAAAAGTAATTTGGCATTTATATGGACTGTAGGCAATACTTATTTTTGTATTGTTTAATTTTACCAGTGTCAAAACTAAGCACAGTGAAACAGTAAGGTTGATAATTGAGATATGAAAGATATTTTAAAAATGTGATGTGGTCAGTGATTCAAAGAAAGAATGTTTCACTTTTGTATTACAAAATACAAAGCTATTTTTGGTGGAAAAAAATTTCAGGGAGTGTATTACAAATCTGTCCATAGAAAAATACTAGAAACTGAGGTGTTTTCTTTATTGAAGCAAAAATACTGCTACAGTTACTGCTACATTTTTCTGTTAGTTATCTTAATCTTTTGATGTGGAGGAAAACACCTTATTAAAGTAGTGACTCAATTCTTAGTTTTCCTTTTAAGGTCAAAATGTACTTTTTCCCAAATCATGGAATCAGAGGGTCATTTAGGTTGGAAAAGACCTCTAAAGATCGTGGAGTCCAACAATTAACCCAGCAACACCATGTTCACCACTAAACCACATCTCCCAAGTGCCACATCCCTATGCTTTTAATATGATTCCAGGGATGGTGACTCCACCATTTCCCTGGGCAGGTTGTTCCAATGCCTGACCAGCCTTTTAGTGAAGAAATTTTTCCTAATATCCTTTCTAAACCTCCTCTAGTACAACTTGAGACCATTTCCTCTTGCTGTGTCACTTGTCACCTGGGAGAAGAAGCTGACCCCCACCTGGCTACACTCTCCTTTCAGGCAGTTGTAGAAGAGCAGTAAGATCTCCCCTGAGCCTCCTTTTCTCCAGGCTGAAGAACCCCAGCTTCCTCAGACACTCCTCACAGGACTTGTGCTCCAGACCCTTCACCAGCCTTGTTGCCCTTCTCTGGATTTGCTTTACCAGCTCAATATATTGAGTTTGATGGCACTGTTGTTGTTCTAACGATAGGCTTAGACTAAATCTTGATCCTTAAATGTTTCAGATATGATTTTCAGTTCCCCTAAACCATTCCTTCAAAATATCTATGTAATAGAATAAGGCTGCCATTGAGTTGCATACTGGCATACAATGTTGGGTTGTATCTTTCAACCACATTCAAGTCACCAAACCACTCACAAGTTTCAGTGGAACTTCAGTCAGACCTTTTCTCATCTATAGGGGTAATTTAGCTTACCTTTAGGAATCTAGTTTTGAACAGAAATGCTCAAAATAAATATCTGAAGAGAAAATGGCAACTTAGATTTAGCACTCATTGTACATATTCTACTGACAGTTTGTTCCCTGTGAGTTTAATTTTTTGTTTTTATTTTTTAAGTCTCTGCTAGAATTACTTGTTTTTTCATATTTATAAATATATTTTTCATTTATTTCAGTTATTTTGTTTATACATTGATTGGGACAATTGATATAATAAAAAGTACTAATAATGTAAGCATTAATTATTACTCACATTTTGCTCATGAAAAATAATACCTACCATTAACGCTAATATTTCTAAAATCCATCAGCAGTTAACAAAAAAAGCTATGTTTCTGTAATGTCTATAAAAAATTGAGGCTCACTGGACTTCACAAAGTGCACAATTGTAATTTGTGGTTTGGTTTTTTTTTTAATTTTTAAAGTAAATGAACTATTTTATAGTGGATGTTTTATCTGTGAAGTTTAAATGGGCATTGCAGAAGAGACTATCCAGTCTGTTTAAACTTCAGGATCACCACTCTTTTGTTTAAGATAAATTTATTCTCTCTTTAATTTTGTTTCTTCTGTTTGCTTTGCTATTGCTCTGTCATTTAATTTTAACACAAGGCACTGATTTTGCAGAAGCATGTGAAGACAGCTGTTGGACTAGATAACTGTATTTAAATTTAAATTAAATTAAAATATTTAAATATTGCTGGTTTCAGGAAATAAAAAAGGCTACCTTAATGTTTATCACAAGTGATACTTAATCTAGAAACTACACTAAAATGATATGTGTTCATATACTGATCTAACTGCACTAATGGCTAGGCTAGCAATAAGCTCTTTACTAACTTTAGGGCAAATAATAAATCACAGGTGAAAAAAGGAGTGTAGTAACTAGTCATGTGTGTACAATCCCTGTAACTAGCCAAGGCCAGCATGCAGGTCCTTTATGAACGCCTTCTCAGAAGAAAATATCCACGAACCCAGAGATTCGCCTACCTAGGTATGTTTGCAAAGCAGGTGATATAATCCCTCAGATTTTTATTGATACTATAAAATACTATATTCTTATTAATAATATAAAATGTTATGCCACTTGTAGAAAGAAGCAGTTTCAATATTCAGCCATAGCAAACATATGTTGAACTCTGAAGTTTGCAGAATTCAGCTACTTACTTTTAGGCTGAGTATAGATGATAAAATGACACATCACTGCTGTTTTTTGGTTTAGTGTTTTTCTACTTTACTAAACAAAAATGGTTGACAGTTCAGTCAATTGTCAACATTTTAAAAATAGCTTAAAATTATAGCTTCATTTAATGCAGCACAGACTCATGTTTTTTAGATCATTAAAGATAATTAATGCCTATTCTTTCTGAGAAATCTTTCGGATTCCTTCTGATGTCTCAAGATTTAATTCTTCCAAACACTACACAAGGCATTATCAGTGCTTAGGGTGCATTTGCCTGTATCTGCATGGGCCAGTCCTCCCTTGATGTTGGACAAAGATTACAGTGCTGTTTAAGCACAAGGAAGTTTCTGTTGGGAAAAGGATTTAATGGCAGTTCAGTCTCATAGCAGGTCACCAGCTTAATCATCTATAAGTATATTTTGGTTTTATTATAAAAAGGAAACCAGACTGGTTTTTAGCAGAGCCAGCAATATTGCATCAGATGTTTGCTGGGTTAACATTACTGCTATAGAATGTAAGTGCTTAATTTCCTTTTGTGTTGTGTTAGGTCTATTCTGTCTTCTCTTTTTTAGTATAGCATTGGGAAATTAATATAGTTTGGGGTTTTCCATAATGATTTTAGATTTCAGAATTTTAAATCTTGTTCAACAAGCCTATTCTCAATTGAAGTGTGACAAACAAATAATCAGTATGGTGTCATAAGCTAACCATTTAATTTTTTCACTAACGACAAAATTTGTGTGGCCACACAGAAACTAGTATTATGTCTTAAACTATTTTCACACATTTTCAGAAAAATTATCATTAAGTACTGTTTAGCAAAAGGTATACGTAGTTTCTTTAAACAGCTTTTATAAACATGTTTCTGAGAACATCATACATTTCTGCAATTTGCTTTTTTTCTCAGAACTTTGTGTGAGTTAATTTGTGTGGCATAAAGTTCAAACCTAAATATGATGATTGCTGTTAGTTGAAAATCAATATATACTTACTAAGTATTGCTGGCATGATTCAAAGAGAAGTTACTATTGGGGCTTTCAAGGCGTATTTTGTTGTTGTGTGTTTTCAAGAAATATTGAACATTTTTTTCCTTAATACTGTGTTTCAAAAATGAAATATAAATACTTGTTACAGGCAAATTTAGTGTTTATGAATTGTTCCCTTATCACTCATACTTCAGATGCAGAGGGAAATTAAACATAATACCAAATTATTTTTTGTTTTATCAAGTACCCCAAAGTAAGCAGGGCTGTTTAACAAGGAAAAACATCTTCATGACGGAATAAATCTGTTTTCTTCATAAACAAGTAATTCAAGGTTTAGGTCCAGTTTAAGCTGCCATACTGTGTTAGATTAATTTTCTCTTAACACTGAGCTTCTGAGAAATCGCTTAAAGAACAGCTTTATTGACTAAAAAAGAATTCCTCATACAACTAAAGACTTGTATTTATATTCATGTAGCTTGTAAATAATATACCTTTAGAAAAATGATATGGGAATAAGGTTTCTCTAGAAAATCTGGTAGAAGAGGAATTGTATTACCTTGATTTTAAATTATGAGATTGCTGCTAATAGCAGCAGTATCAGTGGATAATCTGAAAACTGTATCATCTAAACTACAGTATTTTCAAATTTAATTTTGAATGGAAAATTGTTGTCCTTGGCAAGGTGTCATGATAAGCAATCATGATAATTGCAGATTTTTTTCTTAATTATGTTCTGTCCTCAATCTCAGAAATTGCTCTGAAGAACTTTAATGGAAATTTATAGTTTACTTAATAACTGTGGCACTTAATATGGCTTCAAGTTTTATTTGATTAATTCTTTTTCATGTCTTAAGATTGTTTTGTGAGATAATTTTTTCACTCTGCAACTTGAAAAGTACATTACTCATGGGTATGTTCTCTCATCTTTCCAGAAAACATAGATGTAGAAATTCGTCTTACAGAATTGTGTGAAGAAGTCAAGGTACAGGGCTTTTTTTCGTGTATTAAATAAGTGAATGAACTATAAAAGTAGAATGTGCTGATTTTATATGCTACTTGGGAATAAACTGTTTGTTTCGGGGATGACAGCATGCATGTTTTTTGCCAACACTTGTTTCAGCTCTTCCTCCGAAGAGAAATTGCGTAACTGATGCCAAAACCGAACTGTTGATCTGGTGGCTTGGTGTGTCAGTGGTGCCATGTAACTATTTATATCATGAAACTTAAGGTTTAGAAAGGTGGATTACTTCTACAAAAATCACGCTTTGAATTTCCTGCAGTTATAATTTGATTTTTTGGTGTTTGATGGTATCAAATAACAATGACACAAGATCAAGCAGTAGTAGTAAGTTGTACAGAAGGAGATTCTGCAAGTCATCCCCTCATCTGAAAGTACTTGTTCTGATGCTGTCTCCTTTTCCTGTTTTCCCTACATTCTCAAGGAAACACTGTCTTCTTCAAATGGCTTAGATTTGTCTCCACATCTCTCTCCTTAGGCAGAACTAGCTCCAGCTGAATAATTGATTTCTTGGTCACAGTGAAGTCTAAAGGACAGGTTTTCAGACTTCTTGAAAAATTATCCATGCTTTGCTGCCGAATGGGCCATCTGCCCAGCTTGGAAGAACAGTCGACTCACCTTTAGTTAGTAGATTAACTGCAAGAAAATGTAGTATGGCCTTTAAAAGGATATAATTTGTATACCTAGAGACAAATTCAGCACTGCTAGCTCTCTATGGGCAACTAATAATCTTACTTTTTGTATTAAAATAGTTTTTACATTTACATAGCTTCTCTGAATTCATTAGTTTATCCCTTAGCTTGCTAAACTTTTTCTGTGTTCTTCTTCCTGTTTTTTGTACAATTCTTATCAAAAGTTTCTCTTATTTCTCTTATTATTGGTTAAGTTGGTGTTTCTATATTCCAAATCCTTTTTTCTACTAGCTCTGTAATATTGCTAGAGTTGGTCCTTTACTGTCTTTTAAACCCTTTGCCTCAGTGCCTTATAGGCCTGCAATGAGTTTCTGAAAAACTGTTTTTCTCTAAAATGTCAGGGAACATAAGCCTAGCTGTCTACAACTGACTGGTGTGGGACTGTATCACAGGATTACAGTACATTGTAAAGAAAGCAAAATTTGTTTCACACCTAATTTGTCTTGGTGTGATCTGGTTCTAGGAAGCCCGTGCTATAACACTGCTTCCTGAGTATGCATAAAATGTGTGTAGATATATAGCATCTTATGAAGGTTATTGTGAGTTATAACTATTCTGAAACAGAGAGATCTTTATTAAATTCTTACAATTTTATCAAAATTGGACTAACATAGCAAGTGTCAATTTTTGGTTTCCTGATTCCTCTGCTTTTCAGGCACATGGTATTTTTATATGTTAGAAAATACAACAGTTGAACTCAGTTATCTTTGCCATAAGTGGAATTATTGCTTTACTTTTTGGACAGGAGTCCTAATTCTAAAAAGCAATGGGATAATATTTAATACAACATAAAATAATCTATTACTGTTATAACATAGATTGATCCACTTTTGATACTTTGTTGAAATACTTCCATTTGGAAGTTGCTTTTAAAATTAAAATTCTCACTAAGATAAAGTATACCTTTTTTTTATTCCTGTCTGCACATTATGGTTTCATTAGTGAATCATGTTAATATTTTTTCCTGACTTCAGAAAATGGAAAATCCTGATGAACTGGCAGAACTTATAAATATGAATCTTGCTCAGCTTTGCTCACTTCTGATGGCTCTCTGGGGGCAGTTTCTGGAGGTCATTACCTTACAAGAGGAGGTCACAGCTTTGCTAGCACAAGAGCATCACACATTAAGAGTAAGTATTGACCCGGGCACCTTCATAGCCTTATTGGGACACATTGTTATGGAAATGAGACTCCAGATTATCATTTTTCTATTTTTATTTGGGAAAGCTGGTTGGAATTGTAAAGTGAGCTGTGGCATTTCATTTGTTACCTTGTGTATAATGTATTATGTTATTGGAATATAAAGTGTAAAACGTATTATTTATGTTTATGAAGCAAGTAATTCACTGTTCTTTTGAATAAGAAATGCAGTTCAGAAGGCAGATTGCAGGCTGTGGAATAAGATATACTTGTTCAGACTGATGTACTGTTCTGTGGTAGCCACGTCTAGTGCCCACCCTACATTTTACTTCTTTGCTGTATTCAGGCTGCCTGCTTACATCATAAACAAAGTCTATTTCCTTCTGAGTTAAGAATTTACAACATTGATAAGTTTTGAAAAGTCTCTTGCATGGGATTTTATAAAAGCAGAGATGCATGTGAAATGATCTGGCCTGTGAGCGAGTGTGTGTATGTACTGACACATCTGTGGTGCTGTTGGTCTGTCTAGGGGTGTGTGCAATTGCTGTGGGCTCTCTGCAAACAGAACTACAGCAGTGCTGTTCCTATAGTGAAATATAATCGGGTATGAACTAAAGCTTCACTCTTACTTGATAAATCGCATTGTTTAGTGAGGAAATACTGGTTGTGGAAATAGCTTGTTCTGGAGAATAAATGGAATCTTTCAGAAAGAATGCAATGGTTATTTGTTTGATCTGCTAACTATAGGAAAGGGATCACTTTATTGCCTGTCTATGAATCTTACTTACCTTTCTGTGATTTTCGTATAAAATCTGGAATCCCTCAAGTTATCTGGTGGAAGGTTTGAAACAAGAATGCTGTTTCATTTAACCTGTATTTTTATTCAGCTGCTGGTATGTTAGTGTTTGTACAATTTGTATTTAATAAAACCACTGGAAGAATTAATATATTAATTTTTACTGCTCCAGAAAAGACACCCCTAATGATTATGTATTTATCTTCTTAAATGTGGTTTTTTTAAAATCTATGATGTAAGTTATCCTCCTTAGTTCATAAATGCCTTAATTATTAAGTTTACCTGCAATTATTTTAGGGAGTATAAATCAAAGTATTTAATTATACTATGGGAATTGAGATATTGCACATATTCAAAATATTTCTGTGATGCTTTTGAGTTTGAAAAAAATCCAAGTAGGAGTTCCCTTCCTCCCTATTAAAAAATAAAAAGTATCATTTGATTTCGCTGGCACTGCATGCCCTGTGTCCTTTTGAGTTGCTGTTATGCTCACTCCTTTCATTATGTGTCACTGTACTTTATGGATGCTCCATAATCTATCAAAGACTTGAAAGGAGATGCAAGGCATGGGTAATCCTACAATTGCATTTTTATTTAGTGCCTGATAGCAGAAAACAAGCAGGCTGGCTCTGTAAGAATTGCATAATACAGGACTGAGAAGGGATTTTTACCTGAGCCAACTTAGAACCAACAATGTGACATTACTTCATTTTAAAATGGACACTTTTTTTTGCACTCCAAGATGATATGAGTTTATGTGAATACTTTGCAAATATATGTAATTGAGATATATGTAAGAAACCATTGCTCCACTGGGCTTCCCATGTGGCAGTAGAGCAGGAACTCACAATCCATAAATTCAGTAAACCTTTAAATGAAAAAGAGGTGCTAAATTTGACCCTTCTCTTTTCTAAGAGTGTGTTCAGTTGTTGGTTTCAGATCTTGTTTTGCCGTGCTTAGTATAATAAATTGTAACTTTTATTAATAAATTTTTGAGAATTTATATTCTGAGGGATTGTATAAACATACTTTGGGAAATCTGCAGTGATGATCATGTTCCACTGGAGCCATTGTCTGCACATACCAAGTGATGCAGGCTTTCTGGTTATTGGATTTAGTTGAGTTTTAAAAGATGATCTACTGACTCTCCTCTTTGGAGACTGTATGTTGACGTTCAGAGTCTTGGAATTGTTAAGATTGGAAAAGACCTTTAAGGTCATCAAGTCCAACTACCAACCCAGCACCATTACGTTCAGCACTAAACCAGATCCCCACGTGCCATATCCAAATGTATTTTGAACACTTCCACAGACGGCAATTCCACCACTTCCCTGGGCAGTCTGTTCCAATGCTTTACAACTCCTTCCGTGAAAAAAAAAAAATCCTAATACCCAACCTATTCCTCCCCTGGCACAACTGAAGACCATTTCCTCTTGCCTTTTCACCTGGGACATGGCAGAAAAGACCTATTCCCACCTGGCTACAACCTCCTTTCATGTAGTTGTAGAGAGCAATGAAGTCTCCCCTGAGCCTCCTTTTCTCCAGGCTAAAGATGACCCATTAATTCTCCTCTTAAGAGACTTACCTGTCCTTTCTGGAATAAGAAACCTGTTTATTTTGGAAACAGATACTTTGATGTGTTCACTACTGGATGCTAAATCTCATTTTATCTTTTCTTCTTGCAATATTTCCAGAGTATATTTCCGCAGGAAATTTCTCCCTGGGAAAGTTTGTCAATGAACCCTTTTAAGGAGTGATTAATCTGACTGGTTAAGATACTTGGGTTAAAATACCGCTTAGAAATGCCTGCCATCTGTATTTGGTCAAATGACTTTCACCCTCTTTGTGCAGATGCTTATAAAACAGGTATTTCTCCTGAAGAGTTGTTCAAGTATTTACATTATTATTTTAATAATTTTACTTATGTATACTTAAGTGTTTCAATATTTAACTATTTTCAAATACTTGGAAAAGCACTACATTAAAAAGTGAGAAACACTTTAGGTAAAACTGAACATACATCAACTACATTATCATATTGATAAGGTTTGCAACTGTATTTTATTGAAAAAACTGCTCAGAGTATGTTATTTTATATTACAGAACGTTTGACCACTAAACTATTTCATCTCTTTGGTCTGTAGTGACATCTTCTGGTAGGTCTGAATATATGCTTCCAAAGTTATTTCTTTCAGTTTGATTAGTCCTAAAACAAGAGAGCTGAAAACTAAGATCTCTGTCTGCTACTCATAAATATGCAGACGCACAATATGTACTCCACAGCAGTTTTTATATACAGCTCTTCTGTTTACATTGGGAAGACCATAAAAACCATGCTTCTGGGAACTCTTTAGGGATTAGGAGTAGCAGCTGCAATTTCCTCCTGCAAAGTCCTTGTGGAGTCAGCCCAAGTCAGCGGTTCCTGCATCACTAGCAGAGCTGGCAGTCATTCTGGTTCTGCAGAGCCTGTTTAACAGTGTCCTAGCAAGTGCCTCAGTCCTTCAGTAAATTAAGCACTGATTAAACGTAACAAACTACTGTTGATTTGGTTTCTTTTCTCTCATTAATAAAGACTTACGTACCTTTGGAGCTTGCTTTCAACTAGTTTTATACTGTTGCTATTCTACTTGGAGCTGGCTGGAGCTGGTAATGAGATTTTCTTCAAAAGCATTGGAATTACTGAAACAATTACAAATGGAATTTATTGCAAATGAAAAAATGCCTTCCTCTTATGTTGGAGAGCATGCAGTATTCTAAAGATCTAGTTGCCATATAACTAGTTACTTAATGTGGTGAAGTTCTCACATCTAAGCTCAAAACTACCTTGCTTGCTTCCTGGGAAACATGCCCTTTTCTTGTCATATACCACAGACACCTACGAATTTGGCAATGTTCCTGTAACTATTGCCTGATTAATTATGGTCTTTAATTAATCTTTAAATTGCTTAATTTAAAATGATAATGTCCACTCTTCATGATCAATTGGTCTAAAATCTAGTTTTTAAGCAGTAAAATTACCTGTTAAGTCCCTTGTATAACAGTCCCCCTTCCTGGGGGAAAGGGTGGGGATTAGCTCTGAAAAAATCATGAATTTGCAAAGTAGATGTCTGTTTAGGAGAGCCAGCTGGGAAAATACAGCAAATTACTTGGGAACATAAATTCTAATCCCACATGTGTATGCATAAACTCCTAACAACAAATTCTGAAGGAAAGCAAATTGAGTTCTGGCAAGAGTGGAAGTTACATTTACAAGAAAGTGTTGATCTTACTATTTTCTTTTTACTTCAAAGCATTTTCCGTGACTATTCAGAGATGATGTTATGACTAAGGTTAATTTCATGTAATACAGTAAAATAAATTCTGGGAGGTTGGGACAGCACTTTCAGTTGCTAGTGCAGGTTAGAGACTTGGGTAAAATGTTTGTGATTTGGGATTGGGTTTTTTTCTTAAGCACTTTGGAACCATTTTTTCCTCAGTTCTTCTTGTATTAAGAAAACAAAAAAGTGTAGAAGCTACAGAATTTAAAGTTAATTCAAGTTGTACTTTCTAAAAGTTTACTGGGCACTGTATCAGGAAGGAAAATTAACTCCCTCACAAGTGCTTATCTCTGAACAAAATTAATGTGATCCTGAAAGTCTGATGTTTGCCAGTTCATGCACAAGACCTTCATAAAGCCATCTTTGTGCTCAGGGTGGGCACAGAGGTTGGCTGCAGCTCTGAGAGAGCTGAGGGAGCTGAACTAGGTCTTCACTCTTGTTGCCAGTTTCACTCTGAAAACTCCCATAGTCTGTTCAGGAAGTTCCATGATTTAAGAGGAAGACCCAGAATATATTGAAGAAATAAATGCGTAGGAGGCCAGGAAGTGCATGGTAAATAAATTATTGATTCAGTAGACTAACATATGTAATTCTTGAGGTGGGATAGAAATTTTGTTTTAATTGATACAAAAAAATTAATGTTAACAAACAAGCTGTTTCCAGCAACCATTGCACAACACATTGTCTTTGATTTGCCTTTTTTTGTGATGCAGGTAATTTGGCAGTTGTGAAAATAAAATGCATATTGATTGAATTAATATTTATACATATTGGAAATGTGAGAAATCTCATAGTACAAACCTTTGGGGTTTCTAGATACTACATTTTCAGTATATTGATTATGTTTTAATTTGTAGTAAATTGCTTTATTATTCACATTCTCTATTTTAGCATGTATTTGATGGTAAAATATTGATGGTTTAACACATTTGATGGTAAAAAAATATGCTCCCCTGTGTTATTAAATACCACTTGGGTATTGTATTGTTTATTGACCTCAGGCATACAATTAAGTCTTGAATACAGTGCTTATAATTAGTGTACATTCTGTTACTGTCTTCATCATTTCCAGCCAAACTCTTTGCAAACAAAAGATTCTTTTGCACAGTAGTTTACTGTGGGCTAAAGAGTACTTACGGAAGGTTTGAAACACTCCTCTATATTTTGAGACTGCAGAATAGCTAATGGGTTTCTGCTTCTGAATGTAATACTGAGGCTCATTCAGAAGTGTCAATTGAACAGTCATTTCCTTTCTTCTCATCAAAATTTCCAATAGTATTTTTGTGTGTTATTGTTTCAGGTGAGCCTGATTTGGATGATTGATTTATTGGAAATTAAATTTTCAGCAGGCAGTTGAGTCTAACATAATTCCCAGTTATCCAGAGCACAAATTAAAATTGTTTCAGTCACTAGTCTTGTCTGTGGCACCTATCCAGAATGAACATCTAAAAAAAAAAGTAACTTTCTGTATTATACATACAAATGATACACAGGAATGCTGGTGGATTTTTAAAAATTATTTGTAATGTAAAATAAGCTCTACCTTCATTTGGATCTTGCAGGTGCGCAGATTTGCTGAGGCATTCTTTTGCTTTGAGCATCCTAAGCAAGCTGCTCTTGCCTTTCAAGAACTACAGTGAGTAGCCTTTGGAATTCCACAGTATGTAGCATGTAGTAGTATACTCTATAGTTTGTTGTGTAGAAGTAGTGTTGCAAAAATACATAAGAAATTCAAGAGGAACTTTTGTTCTCAATGTAGATTTAAAGTACTGGAAGTTACATAAGTTATTAAATAATCAAGCTATTAATAGTTAATTAGTAGAAAAGCTTCTACTAAAATGAATTAAAGTGTTGGTAATTTCTGTTAATGTAAAAATAAATAGTTCTGTTTTTTCATGGAGGACGGCTTCTTTTTTTCAGTGCTCAAAGACATCTACAGGTGTGTGCAGCTATCAAAAACACTTCCTTCTGCAGCTCTCTTCCACCTCTCCCTATTGAATGCAGTGAACTAGATGGAGATATGAACTCCTTGCCTATTATCTTTGAAGATCGTTATTTAGATTCAGTTACTGAAGGTAAACACCTCACAGAAACCATTTCCTTTTTGAAGAAATGACCAAAATTATGCAAAACTTGAGTATTTTTTAATAAATTTCTTGCTGGCTTTAAAGGACTAGATTTATTTTACAGGATATGGGGTTTTAGCTTGAGTTTTGAGGATGTGTAAAATTCTGTAATTGCTAGTGTGTTATAGCAACACTTATCTGCATAATCATATTGTAAACATACTTTCTCTTTTTTCTCCCCCCCTCTCTTTTCTGTCAAAGATTTGGATGTACCCTGGTTGGTTGCTCAGAGTGTTCCAAGGGCAGAGTCCAATAAACTGGATAAATTTGAAGCTGAAGAAGGTTTCGTTGCTGGTTTTACTAGCCCAGAACTAAAAATAAGACCTGCAGGTGCCCCCGTCTTATGGCATTCAGAAGCTGAAAAGATGCTAACAAAAACTTTCAAAGGGAAAAATGAAGATACAAATAAATCCAAAGCCAAGGTTGCTAAGCTCATAAAAACAATAAAAGCTGAAAACACAAAAAAAGTAGTTAAACAGAACTCAAAGGACTCTGTGGTGTTAGTAGGATACAAATGTTTGATAAGTGCAGCACTGGAAAATGCCTGTAGAAGGTTAGAAGGTGAGCCTTCATACAATGCTAACGAAGGGCTGGACCCTAGAGTAGCTGGAGTTCCTTGTGATACAAAGGCCTGCATCAGGCAAATAACTCGAAGAGACCTTCCGTTGTTGCCATGTGATGAAATGGCTGTCAAGACTGAAGGTGACCAACCAGGTCCAAGTAGTCCTGTGAACTGTGAAAATGAGGCTATTTTTGAAAGACTGACTATCTCCCAGACAGGTTCTGGAACTACTCAAGCAGATAGTGCTTTTCAACATAGAGGTACACTTGAAGGTTCTTGTGGAGGTCAACCAGCTTCCTCAGAAGTCAGGACAACTGAGGTCAAACCAAGTGATAAGAACCTTTATGAAGAGGAGAAAGGAGCGGCTCACACTGGATCATGGGCTGAGCTTCTGCAAGATGAAGTGCACGAAGAGAATTTGCTGACACCCAGTATTCAGGATTCAGAATCTGCAAAGAAATTGAATTTGAGAGAACAGGAACCCATACTTGAAAAGGAAGCGGTCCATGAAAGAAACTGTCAGCATACCAGTGACATCTTGACACAAATGAAAAGTAATTCGCCTACTCTTTCAACAAAAGAAAGTCAGATCTCTGCAAGTGGAGACATGACTAAATTACCAGATGTTCATGTGACATATGCCTCTTCTAGGTTCTCAGATTCAGGTGTAGAAAGTGAACCAAGTTCTTTTGCAACTCACCCCAACCCTGATCATGTTTTTGAAAACGTTCATGGACAAAGTGCACACAATGGTGAGAGAGTGTTTCCTCAGCCTTTACTAAAGCCAGACTGTGCAATAAAAAACACAATAGAAAGCCATTGCACTGAGAGTACAAGTGCTGTAAGTGAAATACAGTCATCCCTGACATCCATAAATTCACTGCCATCAGATGATGATGAGCTGTCACCTGATGAGAATTCAAAGATATCTGTTGTACCTGAATGCCAGCTAAGTGACAGCAAAACAGTATTGGATCTAGGAGCAATTGACTTGCCAAAATGTGATAACAGTAAAACATCAAACACCAATTTGCAGCAACAGCTTGTTGTATATTCAGGGCACTTGCATAACAAAACTCTGTCTATACATTCCTCACTCTCAGGAAAAAAAGATCTGTTACACCTGGTTGTTTCAGATGAGGACATGCCTCCTACTGATGTGGAAAGTGACAGGCCACAAACAGGCCCTAAAGACTCTCAGGACCTTGAAAGGTGTCCTAGAGCTACAGAAGAAACAGTCAAGTTGTGTTTGGAAACAACTTCTATGGGTGAGCCATCTGCTGTTTCAGGTTCTTCATCTGTAAATGCAGCATGTGAGGTTAAAAAAACAAACAAAGGAAAACCTAATGAGCCCTTGGAGCTAAAGGGCACAACTGAAGAACTGTCAATAGCTAAAAGTGAAACTGTTACAAATAATCCTTCTCCAACTGGTAGTGCTGACATGGTAAAGCAAGGGCTTGTTGAAAACTATTTTGGCTCTCGAAGCAGCACAGATATTTCAGATATTTGGCCTATGGACAACAGCAATCCTGTTAGCCCTCAAAAGGAAGCATTTGAAAAGCAAATAATTTGCTCTTCCCAACAAGATGAAGAAGAGGAGGATCAAGAAATGATTGAAAATGGGTATTATGAAGAAACCGATTATAGTATATTAGATGGAGCTTGCAGTGCTGACCAAGATCATGGCTTAGCAGAAGAGAGAGCCCTGAGATCTGAAATGATTGACAGTGGACATCTGCAAGACATAATGACTGTGCCCCCTGTCTGTACGCCTGGTTGTTTGTCTTTCCCTTCTTCTCTGAGAGACTCTCCCTGCAATGTTACCTCTTCTTCAAAGAATAAATCAGATGCAATTACACAACAGCCAGGCAGCACATCCTACAGCTCAGCTTCGGCCGTTTCCTGGTATGAAAGCTCTCCAAAACCTCAAATGTTAGCGTAAGTGATTGTTTTAAAACAAGCCTTTTACTTTTAGAAATTATGTTAATATAATAGAGAAGGGGAAAAGAAGCATGGTTGGGCTGTAGAATGCCCCAGAACTGTGGCTTGTAGATTCTGCATGCCCAAGTAACAGCATGTTCTAGATGTTCAGATAAAAAGTGTCTTAGCACTAAACTTCTTCTAACAGTTATCTTGTGATTTCATGTGATTTGGAAAACAAGCAAAACAGGATTTTTCTTTGTTATGTTTAAAAAGTAATCATTCAGCTGAAGAATGATGTTGTAAAGGCTACTGAGCATAAAAATGGTGTTTTATGAAATGGAAATTGTTAAAGTAGCAAGCTTGGGAAAATATGCTTTGACTTTAAAAACCTAAATCCCAAAACATTGTGTAACTGGTTGTCCATCTGATTAGTTCAGTGAAGCAAATGTGTAATGCAAGCTACAGTAATGGCCTTATTTTTAAATCTTAACTTCAAATATCAAAAATGTAACACGTCGGAGACCACAGTGCTCTAAATTACACTGCAGTTTGGATACCAGGAAAGCCAAACTTAGAGGAATGTCAGGGATCCCAGATTGTACCTCTTCTTGCTGTAAACATAGGAGTTTCTGTGAAAACCCCCTGTTGCTAAATTAACATGTGAAGCAGCAGCTTATGTGTTGTATGGGAAGTAAAATGTTGCTATGAGAGAGAAGAAAATTGAAAAGAGAGGTAGAAACAATCACTGAGCAGGTGGAAGAGGTAAAAGACCAGATAGTTTGTGAAAAGCAGCTGAGAAAGGAATAGGATTGAGCAGTCAGGTGGAGGAAAACAGGTTAGAAGTGGTCAGAAAAGTAGCTTCTGAAATACTGTACGGTGGGTACTGGTGTGGAATGGGAAAGATGAAGAGCTGAGACTACTCAGGCTGTTGTGTAACAATAAAAGTGAACTCGGAATAAAATCAAGGACTTGGCCGTGGGAAAAGCAGAGTCTCCTGGAACACGAAATAACTGTGAATCCAGAGGGTGTGATCTGCTCAGTAAAGAATCATCCTTGGTATGTCCAGGAAACATGCCTCAAGTACAAACTCGAGTAGCTTCTGTTGCAGAGTGATAAGAGTGGCTGCCAGCAGTGGATTCTGTTCAGACTGACTTCACTGAGGTCTGCTCCTGCCAGTTAGTGAGGAATGAGCTAAAGATAAAGCTGGGAAAACAGAGAACTAAAGCTAGAATGGGAGGGGAACAGTGAGCAGGCAGAGGAGGATGCGGTACAGCATGACACTGTGAGGGATCATGCAGAAAAGATGGATTAAGGAAGCATAAGAAAGCATAAAGCTTTATGTGCTGCAGGGAGACTGATATGCAATTAGGAAGGTCATACACAAAAACTAAGGAAAGTGGAAGAAAGGGAGGAACACAAGGAGCTCCTAGCATGTGAGGATCTAAGCTATTAAAAACCTTACAGTGTATGCCTTCATAGAATATGTAGAAGATGAGAAGTCTGGATCTGGCTGTTTCAGAAACAAGTATCAGTTATTCAGCCCACCACAGGAACCTTATGATGAGACATTACAGCACTGACTCTAGCTCTGCTGACCTAAAAAATGGGTTTGGCAAGATTTATCAAAAGCCAGTGAAAATCTTAACCTTGACTTCCAATTGGTTATAATTTCTATAATTTTTTTATTGCATGGAAACAAAGCTGTCGCTTGCTCAAGACCACAATGAACCCAGCATCTTCAGTGGCTTCAGAAATACTTGAGAGTTTGCAAAGATGATCAAAGGAGAGAAGAGAGTAGAGCTCAAGATACCGTTTTTGTTACAGAGGAAAAGGGGCTGTAGGAATCTGCAGTAAAAATGTTTTGACGAAATGGCTTATTTTGTGAAAACAGTAATTAGATAAAAATATTTTGCTTCATATTAATTACATAGAATACAAAGCAAAATGACAGTAGAAAACTGTATCCTGGAAGACCCCACATTTATCTAGCCATAGTAAATGTATAATAAGGTTTTTTTTGTTCCAGTTTCCTACAGGCTAAAGAAGAATTGAGGCAACTTAAACTTCCTGGATTTATGTATAGTGATGTTTTCAAATTGGCTTCTTCAATACCTTATTTCAGTATGGAAGAAGATGAGTGTTCAGAAGAAGGAGTACATCTCATAGTCTGTGTCCATGGCCTAGATGGTATGCTGGGAAATGTGATACTGTACAAGCAAGCAGTTCAGATTACCAGTGAGATTTAGCTTTGGTCAGTCAAGCTCTGAACACCTGAAATAGGTTCACTGGAGGGAAATGGGAATCTGACATTGTACTGCTACATTTGACAACATGTTCCATAAAATCTTTTAAATTAAGAATTCTCTGTCTTTAATAAAACTTCCTTGCACATAAATCTGTTTCATACCACAGTTCACATCAGGTGCATCTTTCAGATGTCTTTCCTTTATGTCATAAAGGAATTTGTCCGTGTTGTGGTAATAGAATGGAGTTACTAACAAAACTGTTTTCTTTAGAATTGCTGTGTTGTCAAAGAAAATGAAATATCTGTATCTTATTAGGAAAAAGAAATAGTACATGTGAAACGCAGTCAAGTGTTTATAAAGTTTTAAAAGGTTAAGTTACTGAATCACAGTGTGATTGAGGGTAAAGGGATCACTGAAGATTGTCTCATTCAACTTCCCTGCTCAGGGCAGTCACCTACAGCAGGTTGCACAGGATGCAGCCCAATTGGGTTTCTGAGCTTTTCCAAGAATGAAGATTCTGCTTTGGTAGAAGTGAGAAAATCTCTTGCTGATTGAAAGGATTATAAAGTTTAGATAGCTTGAATATATTCACCTGCTTTTAGTTCAAAGAATATATGCATATTAAGAAATATCCCCTCTAGCTTTTGTGGGTTTTCGAGACACTTCTTAAATTAACAATATAAAGAAACACAAGAGGGCAGTAGAATAGAGTACTGGACTGCACCAACACTGCACAGGCACCTTCTTTATTTTTCAAATTCCTAAGTTAAAAATATAAAATAACAACATAGGGGTTTTTTTTTCCTCATTTGGGCAGAAAGCAGCCTTTGTTAAGTACTTTTGAAAATAGGACTTGGAGGTATTCCCTTTTACTAGTGTAGATATTCATGTGCTATTGTATGGAGAAGTTGCACAAAAGTTAACTTGACCAAGAAGCCTGTTGTTAGAAAAAACATGTGTTTGAAGCCTTAGGAAAGTCCACATGGAATTTTTTTATGAAATGGCAGGCTTATACAAGCTATTTCCTGTAAGTGACATGTAAATAAAAATCCTGTTCTCTAATTAAGGCAGAAAGGCTACTCTTTCTTCAAAAGCATCCATGACTATTGATGTGGAAAAATCTTCAGGATGCTAGTTAAATTAGCATTTGTTGTTTTGGGTACCAGTCTGAAAGTATCTGCTGATAGTTCACTCTGCCTTTTCATTTTATGAAAAACTCCTTCACTGAATTCTTTAATCTCGCTTTGTATTCTTTAATTGGCTTTATGAAAATTAATTAAGTTTCCAAGAATGTAATGTTCACAGTGCTATGTACCATTTGGAGGCTAAGACAAAATCAAGCATGACTTCCTATATCCTTGCTTTTTTAAAAGTGTTTGCATCGAATGTCATTTTCATAAAGCATTTTGTCACTTAATTTGACATTGTAGTGTATCTTTCAAAGTCTTACTGAATTTTAATTAGGGTTGAGAATATCATTAGCCATGTTTAAATATAAAGTTCTGCCAGAGATTCATTTCAGTATTCTGAGTGCTTTTATT
Organism: Drymodes brunneopygia; assembly: GCA_013400955.1. Lineage (NCBI taxonomy): Eukaryota > Metazoa > Chordata > Aves > Passeriformes > Petroicidae > Drymodes > Drymodes brunneopygia. The sequence goes on along the minus strand of VZTZ01022866.1, from coordinate 65,355 downwards.
GCAAGTTAATTTTGCAGAATCTAATTCTTGATTGTTTTTCTTTTGAAGGTAACAGTGCAGATCTAAGATTAGTGAAGACTTACATTGAGCTAGGTCTGCCTGGTGGAAGAATTGAATTTCTTATGTCTGAAAGGAATCAGGTATTTGCCAATTAAAAAAGAATTTTTGTAAAGCTATGAACAGTGTAAACCTTCAGACACATTTATTTATTGGCACTATTGTGTTTACCACATTTTGTATGTTTTTGTGTTCTCATGGAATCCATGATTTGATCTATGGTTTGTGTCAAACTAATTACAAAATCTTGTATGGTACTGAAGGTAAAAATGTTATGGGGTAACATTTGTTGCTACCAATTAGTTGTGTTTACTATGTCTCCTAAGTTCTCAGCATAAGCAGTTTGGATTGTGGACAAAATATGCTCAATGCTAGTGGTAAAAATGATAATAGTGAAAACTGGTGTGGCAAGGAGATGTATTATTTCAGAGGTTCTGAGAAATACAAAATTCCTGTCTCTTGTTCTTTTGTCAGCATACTGCAAGACCTACATCATAACACTGAACCAATATCAAATTACCTCGTGTTAAACTTTCATGGATTTCATTATTTTCTGATGAAGTAAACTTGACAAAGCACAAAAGACCAATTTTTACTTTTTGTCTATGTGTATGTGTGTGTTACATATTGTGTTAGACATACTTCAGAGATGAACTAGAACAAAGACTTGTCAATGGCTCAAACAAAAGCTTCATTTAGTGCACTAGCATTTTTCTGGCAGTAGCTGCTGGGATGCTTTGTCAAACAGGCTGGACAGGCACCAAGCCAGACTTTCTCTTCTCTATCCCTGTCGTTTGTGTCAGTCAGCAGATGTGAGACTTTCTGTTTTGTGGATTCCACTGAGATCACTGAGCCTGATAGCTGCTGACAGACTTTTCTCCTTAATGTTGGCTGATTCTTTTTGAATGTTTCTACTTTTGTATCCATAGCACACAGTTGAGATTAATTCTGTGGTTTGTATACATTAGTAATTCAGTTGCAAACAAGAAAATTGAAATAATTTACCTTACAGCTTGTTTTGGAAAAAATACTCAATAATCATTCCTCATTCACTGCTTCAGTTGATCACATGTTTTATAAATACATACAATTTCTGCCACAGGAGGCAGATGAAGAGACTTAGTCCATTTATTATTGCTTACAATTAGATGTGAAACAGTTTCTGTTCATCCATGATACACTTCCTAGCCTGCTTGAAATTTGTCGTTTAAAATAGAATTATCAGAACTTGACAGGGCATTTAAGATGCTTTTGCACTATGGACTGACAAAATACTATGTTGCTATTTTCTTTCCTTGCTTTCCTAACATAGCTGATTATATGCAATACAGATGTATAGATTATTGTTTGCATATACAGTTAGGGATGGTTTTCCCTGTGTAACACTGGTTTGCATTTCTTGCCATTTTATCACCCAGGCATGCAGTAGTATAAGATTCTTCTGAAATTCTGGTTGCTTCTAGATTTGACTATCCTGGATATTTAGTTTTGTCTACAAACTGATATTTCATCTTCCTTCTTTTCTTTCCCAGATCATTTACCAATATGTTGAGCACTACAGATTTTAGCACAAATCTTTGGAACTTGTGTTGAAAAGTTCTAGGCAGGCTTTGCCTATCTCTTTTAATTTCTAACTGCTGATCATTGGAGAGAATCAGCTATGAACTGGAGATAAGGGCTTAAGGGTTTTGTTTGTTTGCTTGTTTCATTTTGAATAACCAGTATTAATGTAGACTGCTGTTGCAGTAATTGTCTCATCTCTATTTCATGGGCAGTGTGATTTAATTCTGAATATGCAGCTTGGTCTTCTGTTTCACTACAGATAATCTTTAGTGTAGAGAACAGCTTAGAAGTAAGGCTGGGTGCGTAATGTTAAGATTTGTTTTGGTGTTCTAGAAGAAAGTAGTCTTACAGTAAAATGTGTATCACTTTATTCCCTCTTACAAGAAAATGACATGAAAAATTTATAATAACTAGTGGAAGTGTTTGTATTCAGTTAATATCGGTGCTTTTATTTATGTGCTGTTGATTGAAACACTGGGGAGTAAGAATTCAGACTGAATGCAGAATGTGTATTGCTGCATTAGAAAATACAGTTATTATTTTTTATTTCTTTTATTTTACAGAATGATACCTTTGCTGATTTTGATTCCATGACAGATCGTCTTTTAGATGAAATTATACAATATATACAAATTTATAATCTACCCCTTTCAAAAATCAGGTAATATCTATTCCATACTATTTACAGAAATTAACCTAAAACTAGAGCCCTGGGTTGTTTTAAACTGTGATGCTCAGGAGCAGTCCAAAAGAGAGATGGGAAAAAGCAATTTGGGATGGGGGAGGACTAGGGGAAAGGAGGACAACGGAGAGAGAGGGACTTGCCAGATGAAAGAAGACTGAACAATGTTGTAAGCTCATCTATTGGTGGTTTTAGGGCAGAAGTCAAGCATTACATTTAAGGAATTGCTGTCCTGTGCTTCCACAAATCCTACATAATAGGATTCTGCAGAAAAACAGTATTTTGAGAATGTCAAAGGAACCTGTAATAACATCATGCCAGGATGAAGTTAGTTAGCTTCCTTCTGATTTTATAGCCCCTTCACCAAGTATGACATGGCAGACTGTCTTGTCACTCCTACAGGGCACTTTCATTTTACCTGTGATGTTGAAGGGCAGCTGCATGGAAATATGTTTCATTATTTTTTATGTTTTCTGATTGTTTCATCTGCTGAAGAGCATGTTTTACATCTTATTAGAGGGCTTACCACAGTCTCTGCATTCTTGTTTTCTTTTACATTTACTTCCAGGGAATGCCCATTGCATTTATTTTCTCGAAGTCAGGTGCACCATTTGGGCAGACTACCTTACTAACTCAGCAGTGTTGCTGGAGTTAGCTTATCCAAAGATGAAAGGAGATAATTCAAGCCTGACCTCATCCATTTTTATTAGGCATCCTCAAATTATACATCCAGAAGTTTTTTTTCACTTGCTAGTCACATGTTTCTGACAAGTTTCTGCATTCACATTCTACAGTTTGGTAGGCCTTATTCAGCTGGAGGGAACACCTAAAACATTTAAATATAATCTCACTATTTAAACAAATGTTTCTGTTTTGAGATAAGCAAGATTTGTCATGCTTAATTTTGTCTAAACTGCTGATTTAAAAATGAAAAAAAGCACTGTGTGATCATATTTTTGTTTCACAGGCATGTTTCACATGGTAGCATAGTGGGTATGGGAGAGAAGAGTTCTGTAACCCACCAGCACACACCAGAATTTTCTCTCCCACGCTGTTGTCTGAAGACTGTAATGAGCAAACCCACCCACTTATCTTCTCATTGTTCATACCTGAGAAATTAACTCTTGTTTGCTTTTGGCTTGCCTCTCTCATAAGACTTTGATTTGTTAATATTTTTTCACTTTTATTTGTTACTCTTCACTTGAACAAAAAAAAAACCTAAGAATTTTAATTTTAGTTTCCTTTTTAAGGTGTATACTTGCCTTGGGCCCTACTGAAGCAGAAGTTTTCATTTCTCAACTTAAGCTTTTCTTATGCAAAAGTTAAATCTGCCAGCAAATCCTGTAGCTGTTCTCTGGTAGCTAATTGAGAGACCTATCAGAAATACATGTGCCTCTATGCAAGGCCTTGAAGGGACAACGCAGGAAGCCTGGGAAAGTACTGCTGAGAAATCCTCTGCTCAAGTAGCTGATGCTTTCCTGCCTCATTTTGGTTATTCCACTGTAGAAAGCAGACCCTGTAGTAGGTATCTGTGGTCTTCTGCATCGTGCTGGTTTCTCCTCCTAAAATCTCCCCATCTCCTAAAGGAAGTGTTCTCTCTAGAAGTGCTGCTCCGTAACGCAGTCAAAATAGACATCAATCTCCAGATCTATGATTTTGTGTGGCAAAAAAAGCTGACATCCTAAGGTAGTTGAATTCTGTCTTGCTTAAGCAGCTGGGGTTTCAATATGAGGAAAATGATGTTCATTGGTGGGAGTTCCAGCTTCATTGTCCTTGGGTCTGGATAGATTGATTTCCTCTTTCTGTATTTCCAGTTGGCCCATATGCTTTCTTTTGTTTCCCATTCACTCTTTTTTCCCTCTCATTCTCTGTTATCCCTAATGCTGGCTTTTTCTCCTGAGTAACACAATTGTGCTCCTGCAGTGACCATTCATAGACCATTGGGGACCTCTGCCATATGATACCTATACCTGCACTCTTCCACACCACAGTTCATTCTGGTGATACACAGTTCAAGCCACACAGAATAACTACCTGTTATTAATAGAAACTGTAGTGAAACTAAAACAACTTTAGACCTGACTTGGTACTTCACTGGCAGATGATTATTGTCACAGTTTAAACAAATTAAAATCAGCTCAGGTCAAGGTAAGTCCAGAGATGTTCTGAGATTCTGCCCTTTATTCAGATAAATGCAGTCTCATGCTCTCAAGTAATGGTGAAATCCAATTTACTGCGCTACATTCCTGTACTGAGAAAAGACACTCCCTGTACCATTGGAATAGTGTCAGCTTCAGTAAACATTTTTGGTACTTGCAGATCTAATACCAATTATTGCAGCAATTCACTATCTAACATGTTCGTTCATCTCTGAACAAAATCTCTGTGCTCACAACAGGCATGCAGCAAGCATGAGCTGGAAGCTTGATTCAAAACAAATGCAATTTGCCTTATAAAAGAACTATTTGGTAAAGACTCACAGGTGGCTTTAGGTTGAGGGGACATCTGGAGGTCATTCGGACCAGTCATACCAATGCCAGCGTCAAAGATAATGCAACTTTGAAGTGTGTCAAATTGCTCCATCATACCCATTCAAGTTTTGAGTATCTGTGAGGATGGAAGCGCTCCCAGGTAACCAGGCAGCTGGGGAATAAACCACCTGCTCTTACAGTGTAGTTTCAGAAACCGTTTTGCACGTCAGGTCTTATGTAAATTTCTGATGACTTATACTGGACTTTGAACTCAGGTAGATTAATCAGCTTGTCATCCTCTTCCCTAAGTAACATTGGCTCATTAAGAAAATGAAAAATTTTAATGCTATGCATATATTAAAACATCTATTTGTTGTTTCAGCACCTCATTCATTATGAATCTTGATTGATTTTTCTTCCTTCCAAGAATTTTTATAGTTGGACAGGATTTTTGTTTATTGGCACAGAATAATGAGGTTTTTCTGTGTCTTATTTTCTAGTATGATCTGAATTGCTAGATTTGTATCATAAAGCATCTATAAAAACTATAATTTTGTTAACTTCAGTGTGTTAATGATAAATTCAGAAGATTGTAATATTGCCACCTACTGTTCATTGCCTTTGCAGAGCATCCTATAAGTAGGATGGATTACATTCCTGTCTTACACTTTCAAGACCCTATTTGAAGGATTTTCCTTTTCCTCCCTTTTTAGATTTGAGCAAATTGTTAAATCTTTCTCTATTAAAAGACGAATTTAAGGCTTATTATGTGTTCACCTAAGCATCTGCATTGGACCACAATGTATTTCTGGAGCCTTTGTTATATTGTTAAGGCTTTTCAAATTAAGTGCAAGTGTTTAATCTTTGAGGTATATTTACATTGCTGATTGTGAGCTCTCGGTTTTCCTCAAAATGGATCTTTCATGTTTCTGAAGTTTTGGTTTAGGTGTACCCTTACTCTTAGGGATGAAAGAATTGATAGATGGATTGCTGCTTTTTTCACAGAAAATGCCCTTTGTTATGGTACAGTATAAGAGTTTCTCATCCCCTTATGACTTAGTAAACACTGTCTGAACTGTAGGAGAACTGTCAAGAGGGTATCTCTGCTAATGTTCAGATCTGCTTTAGAAAACAATCTGTTTTACCCAAGAGCAGTTACATCATGCATCTTCAGGATCAACTCACTTTCTGTGCATCTACTTGTCTTTAAAGAAATCTGTGGATTTGTTGTTCTTGTGTGGATTTAGTGATGTGCTCCAAGGGAATAGTTTTAAATTTTAGTATTCAAGAGAGCAGCTCAGCGTTTTGTTTTGCAATTCACTGCTCTTGTGCTGACACCACAGAGGATACATAATCTGTCATTTCAAAATTAGTTAGACAAATATAGCAAACTGAAGCAAAGAGTTTCTCATACAAATAATTTTGGAAATCTAGTTGTAAAAGCAACACAGAAGAATACACATACATGCTTAAACTATGTACTAATAATGAACAAAAAGCCTTTTTCTGTCATAGAAATGCATAATTATTTTGGAGTTTAGGAGTTCAGGGTGGTCCTGCCATTCTATAACTAATTGTTTGAATTTTTTATTTACCTTTAAATTGGTATTTGCTTGGGAAGCATTTAAACAGTCAGGTAATCTTTTAGCACCATATTTTCCACAGATGTTACGGGAAGCTTTGTTTTAGCTACTTTTGTTGATGAATGTAGTGGTACAAAGCAAACAGAAAGGATGATCTTAGAGGTATAATGTCGTAGCACATAAGTGATTCAGCAATGACAGTTCTACTACACATAATTTTGGATGGTTTACTGTTTTCACCATATCCTGAGATTGCATCTGTAGCGCAGGAAGGCACATTTTCCTTCTAACTTCGTAAGTCTGGTCCCTACCATATACTCTTAAGGTCAGTGCCTAGTCTGGTGGGGTCCTTACCTCAGCAGGGATCTGTAAGCATAATGACTAGAATTGCTTCATTTCATAGTGTCCGTTTTAAAGAAAGTATTTATATTGACTTGCTTATATGACAGTAAGCACCTCAGATTAAGTAATATTTATCCTTAGATACAAGAAGCTAAAGAGTTCTATCCATCTTTCTCTTAAATTGCTTAACCAGGCAAACACCTAAAAGTAATATTCTCCTCACAGAGACATATTCTTCAATTGCTTGCTCAAGCTGGTAATCACTTCTTTTGGTCCAACTGCTAAGCAGGTCTGAGATGTTGCTTCTGTTTTTAAATTATCAGGTTCAGTTAAGTAATGGTGTTCCCCCTTATTTGGACTACCTTTGGAATCTGTCTCCACTAGATTGTTTCAGGAATGCTCATACATTTATCATATTGAGTACCATCATATGCCAAAGTAATGATTTTTTCAGTCATGCATGGCTCATAAAATATTTTCTGAATAGTTGGTGCTAAGGGAAATGAATCCAGAAATAATTTTGGGTTTGGGTGGTAGATGACAGTGGAAGGATAGTTTGAGTTTGCTAGCTTTTCAGAAGTGCTGTATTAAATATTTCTGGAGGAGTTCAAAATATGTTTGTAATGAGTTTGTGCAGCTTGAGAGATATGGACAAAGCTGTGCCTTCTGTATGACATAAAATACAGGTTCTGAATGGAAACTTCTCATTAATTTTATCCTATGGTCTTTTAGCATTTCATTACACCAGTTTTCTTTTTCTATATTAAAAGAAAAAGAAGAATCCTGCCATAAAATTCCATGTTGTATTGCTTTTTCTTTTTAAACAGCTTTATTGGACACTCACTGGGTAATTTAATAATCCGTTCAGTGCTCACAAGACATCGATTTAAGTATTACCTCAACAAACTTCATACCTTCCTGTCTCTGTCTGGACCACATCTTGGTACCCTCTACAACAGCAGTGCTCTTGTTAATACAGGTGAAGTATTATTTTCAGTAGTATAAGCTTAGGGGAAATCTTGTCATTGAAATGCACTTAGCGACTTCATGTAGGGTGCACATTTCTGCATTACTGTGATTATGCGAAATAATACTTCACTGTCATAAGAAGAGAGAAGGCTTATAAACATAAAGTATCAATAAAAGGATCTGCAAGAGATGATTGGCATAAGTATTTTCCAGTATGTTTGGTTCAGGTTTTCTGTTACAGCATAAATAAATTCCAGTTTTAATCTGTTGAGCTCAATTTATTATAAACTGAATTTGAATATACTCCATCTGTCAAACAATTAGATAAGATACATTAAAATAATTCTGAACTACTGGTGTCTTTTCTCTCTCAAAAATGTCTTACAACCTGCAGTGTATTTCTGCAGATGTGCATGGCAAGGGAGGAAAGTTTTTCTGAAAAGTCAGTTAGCCACCTATTATTATTATTGACTAATAAAGAGAATAGAGCACCATAGAAAACATTAGACTGTGGTATTCCTGTGAGAAAATTCTGCTTCCTTTTTTCAAGTTACATTTAATGAATTCAGTTTAGAAACTGGAGACGTAATGCCTGTTGTTTTTTGAACATCAAAATGTTGTAATATTGTTTAAATTATTGAAATAGAATGTGTATATTCTGCCTAACGTTACTGTATTTACACCTTCTAGAAGTTATTTTTTGTGGGCAGGCATGTACATTAGTGGAAATAAAGGCCTTCATGCTTCATTGTATATATAGACAGGAAAGAAAATGAAAATCTAAATTTGTTTTTGTTTCTGAGCTTGACAATGCTTACATGAAAAGTAAAATTAACATCTGAGAGGTTGTTATGAACTTTACATATTATACTTACATTCAATTACTTTTCATATTTTATTGTGGATCTGTACTCATGTTGTACCTAACAATGCAGGACTGTGGTTTATGCAGAAATGGAAGAAGTCTGGTTCTTTATTGCAATTGACATGTCGAGACCATTCAGATCCACGACAGACATTCTTATATAAACTTAGTAAAAAAGCAGGTAAGCTTTGTTAATGCCTCCTATGTCTTAAAGGCAACTGTGTATAAATGTGAATAGGAAACCTAAAAAAAACCAAAGAAATTATTTTCAAAAAGCTCCTGTTTCAGTTTTAATATTTAAGAGTTACTTTAGTCCTGTATTCTTCAAGTAAAATAAACAGTAAACTGTTTTTGTTGCAGAGGTAGGATATTACTTTGACACTTTCTTTCCTAACTAATGAGCAGAACTTGAGTGCAGCCATTACACCAATAGAAAAATAGGGGTTTTTTTTAATATCTATCTATGAGCCACTGTGTGGCAAGTCAAGTACATTCCTATGCATATAGGATTACCTGTTTCTGTATCTGCCTTTCTTATCTATACTATAAGTGTAAAATTCTGCTTTAAAGTTTTTGCTAACTAGTCTTTTATTACCTCATTAATATAGTCAGGGAAAACAAAAACTCATTTTCATAAAGGAAGGAGAAGTTGTCCTTAGCATAATAGCTAAAACCCAGATTAGATTATTCATACTATATCATTCATACAGTTTTCTCTGGGTTGAATATTCTTATTTCAACTGTTGGCCAAGAATGCGTTTTGCCAGTGGATAATGTGCCAGCTTAAAGTTTCCATTAAGCATGATAAAGTTATTGAGGATTCATCTGACAGGTGTCTCTGAATGTGTGTCAGTCAAGCAGTTGTGGAGGCAGAGATGCTTGTGGTGTTTTGTGAAAAATCTGAGCACACTCCTACGTTAAAATATTTCTAGGCCGTCACAACTGGAATTTTGTTAAGAGCAACAAAGTGCAAAGATATGGGCAGGAAAAGACTGACATACAGCTCTTTAAGAGCTTGATTATAAAATTTACAGGATTTGGAAGAATCAGAAAATAATAAGGAGCAAGAAAAAAATCATAGTTAAGACAGGAATATTGATCAGAAATTGATTTTAGAAAAACTTGGGAGATTTTTACCTTTCTCTTCAGAATCTACTATAACAAAGTGATTTTGTTGATGATAAGGTAATATTTAAAGCTGAACTGCTATTTAAAGTGGAATTCAATCTAGCTTTCCAGTCTTTTGAAAATAAATGTTTGAATATAAACAGAAATTGTGAGAAGTTACATGTTGGATACTGAACAAGACTGTGGGACCACTGTTAAGAGATAATCAGACTAATTAATCAGTTGGCTTAAAAAAATTCATACTCCATGGTTTTTATGTCTGTGTATCTCAACATGACTAGAGACACTGTCGTTTGAGTACTATTGTCTGTTGTAGGAATGACAGACCTTTATTTGACAGGATTTTTGAAAGACATGGATAACATTGTCTCAAGAGTTCACAATATGCATTTCAGGCTTTGTTCCCCATAAATGGTAGAAGGAATATAAAAGTCTTCAGGCTCAGTTTCTGCTTTTTTCTTTCTTACCAAAGAGATGGAAAGAGCTGTATTTTGGGCCACAGCCTCATACACCATCTTGTTTCCAGGTCCTTCAGTGTGTTCAGTTTAAGGGAGAAGGAAAGGCTGGGGGAGAAAGGAGAAAGGGATGTGAAAAATTAATAATTTTAGATAAGGAGAAAAGAAACGAAGTTTTTTGCTTCCCTCATAGAGAAGGAAGAAACCTTTCTTTTGAGGGGTGAGTTAATGGACTGTATGTACAATGTAGGTGTTGGTGCCTTTAACTTTTGATATCTGTACAAGGCCTGCTTCTGTCCTGCCATGTCTTTCTTCACTTAGTGGGCATACAGCATTGGCTGTGCTTGACTCTCAGACACAAGGTGAGAGGCATTTGGAATTCCCCAACCTGCACAATTCCTCTTTTCAGAATCTCAATACAGGGAATTTGTGTTCTGGTCTCTACAGGGATAAGTCTTTACAGAAGTCACTTAACCCCAGGGTACATGCAAGAGATTGACAGCACTGTCAAAAAGTACAGCCCTGATTTTGCGACTTCTGTTGATTTTTGTAATAGTATAGGAAAATAGGGGTCTAAGATGAAGAAATATCTGTTACTGCTTAATCTGGTGTCTTTGGACATTGGCTTTGCATCTGGGAAAATCCCTAAGGCAGCAAAAACTAAAAATTGTTGTGGGTCCAGCAGGTGGCGTTTTGAGGGTCAAGGTCTCAGCCACATTGTTGAATGGTGGCTTGTGACTCTAGATTTGAAATTTGCCAAAGAACATACCTGTTAAACACATCATTCTGTTGCTTACATCCAAAATGGATGAAGAATAGGTAAACAGTTAAACTCACTTATCTTATGAAAACCCTATATACTTCCTTTGTTCCTGCTGAAGATTTTGATCAAACACTTGCATAATGAAAGAATCCTGATACTTACGTCTAAAATATGATATTCAGAAGGGGCTGTTCCAAGGCAAACGATTTTCTTGAAGTGCTCCATTGTGTCTGGCCTAAAGCAGATGGGCAGCACCAGAAATCTGCTGCAGCTTTCTAGAGAAAATGTAAAAATTAAATGTCTTCAGGGACTGTAACTCGGTCATTACTGGGGATTCCTACTTTGCACCATTCTACTATTAGCGTATTTGTCCAAGAAGGAGGAAGTCTGGGTTTAGTTATCAAGGTTTAATTATACTTCAGGGGTTGTGTTGGGTGGATCCTGCACCTGTTCTCGAGCTGGTTAAACCTTACAGTGAAGCAGTGCCTAACAGAGGCACCTGCACAAGGTGGGCTACATCCTGTATGTGTTGGTGCTAGGTATTGTCTCAAGCATCAATGAAGACAAGGCACCATCCATCTTTTGGTTTCTTTAAGCCATGTGGAGGTTTTACTCTCTTCTGTGTAGCCAGAAACCAACGACTGTATTCCTGAGAAACAAGATGAAGGTTTGAGCCATACTCAGTTTAATGGGAAACTTTAAAACTGAGCCTTGGCCATGTGTATTAAATATGTACAGAGGAAAGGCTGGTACCAAACATCTCATTATTTTGTTGCTCTACCTATTGTAATTGGTTTTCCTCCCTTTTTGTGCAAGATCCTGTAATAAATTAGTGCCAAACATCAGTTGTAAAATGTTTAATTATTCTGTAGTAATAGATCAAAGGATTTGCTATAAGTGATACCTTCTTTCTTGCAGGTCTTCATTACTTCAAAAACATTGTGTTAGTAGGATCTCTGCAGGATCGTTATGTTCCTTATCACTCTGCTCGCATTGAGATGTGTAAAACAGCTTTAAAGGATAAACAATCAGGTAATAAACATCCTGCAAAATAAATAAACCACTCAGGTTAAAACCTCACACGTATCAGTCTCCTCCCATTTAATTTTGGCTGCTTAACTGAGGCACCTCTATTAGGTGTTTAGCTACTCTGGGCTTACTTTGTAGTAGTAAAGAGAGAAAATCCACATGGAGGCTGACTTGCTTTCTGTATCTGTCCTGTTCTATTACATGCAGATGGAGATGAGACTGAACAGGTTTCTAGCTTACTGACTTCACTGAAAGTTAGGTGAGATAGACACAGCCCTTGATGCACTATTCCATGAACAGGGAGGACAAATAATTTTGATTTTTGAGGATATCAAATTGTGGCATCAATCCCGGGGCTGTATTTAGCTGCGGCTTAATAGTAGCACTGAAAGAAAAGGTAATTTTTCCATAATCAGTTAGGGTCAGTTGCTATATTTACTGTTGAGATATCCTAGCACAATTGCATTCTAGTATTATATATTGACAAATAACTTTTACATAGTGTAATAAACTAATACTGATAAGTACGTTCTCACTATAAATATACAAATACTAAAACACATAGCTTCAAATTATTTTTCCAACATTTCTAGAAGAAATTAAACCTTCTGTGTATTCTGTCTTAACAGAACCACAGCATAACACATTTTAGTACTTCTCTTAATCTGGAATGTGTTCATTTTGAGTTCAAGGTCAAAGAATTGTGTTTGTTTCTGGCAAATCACACAGTACAACTTTTCTTTTCTTTTCTTCTACAGGACCAATTTATGCTGAAATGATCCAGAACCTGCTTCTGCCAGTTCTTCAAAATAAGGAATGTAATTTGGTTCGTTATAATGTAATTAATGCATTACCCAATACAGCAGATTCTCTCATAGGGAGAGCTGCACACATTGCTGTTCTTGATTCAGAAATATTTTTAGAAAAATTCTTCCTTGTTGCTGCCCTAAAATATTTTCAGTAGAGAAAAGCATTCTAAGAGACTTGGTTATTACCTCATTAACAGATGACTTCAGATAATGTGTGGTGTTAAAAGTATAGCTGCAGCTGTATTTTAAGAGATATTTATACTTTTTATATGGAAGATAATTTATATCATCCACACTTAGGGCTTTTTAACATCAACTTTACTTTCTAGGTAATGTGACTGTGCAATATTTTTTTATTTTGTTCTTTTTACTTTTCTATTACTTTTTCTTAATTTTGGGTACCTAATTATTTGGAGATTAAAGCACAGTGTGTACTTTGGTTGGTTATTGGCTTTCAGACAACAGAAGTCAATGTTACTTGGCTATGTTTTACAAGAGGCTTTAGATGCCAAAAATAAATTGGATTTTAAAATTCTAACAATGTCTTACGTGTTCACTTGTATTTTAGCACTGTAGGAAGTTTAACTGGAAACACAATGAGCTGCTAAAATACTGGATATTTGAAAATTACTATATCTGCTACAGCTTAACAGTTTTCTACAAAATCAATACTGTCCTTGTTAAATATGTTATGCCTGGGCAATACATTTTCTACTGATCTCAAAAACATGTTAGTTTACATACTCAAATTTTATTACTGGAACTTTTGTTTTCAGAAGCAAATGGCAACTAAGGATTTTTGAATGTTTAATGATAGCCGCCCTCAAATAATTGGGGTTTTGCAAATGGTATTAATATGGTTCCTTACTCTGTCAGTTCTTCAGATGAACATGGACAATTTTACGAAGACTTCCTTGTATGTACTTAAAATAAGTAAATGTTATAAATTTCTGCAATACTTTTATGAATTTAAGCAATTTTTAAATATTCTTAAAATGTTCTATTGACTGTAAAGTATTGTAAATATAAATCAGTACAACTTCAAATGAGACAATATTGTAAACTTTACCTGTTTAGTGACACAGATATAATGTTTTTGATATACAGGAATGTTAAAGGTCTGTTGACTTTCTACTGGTGCTGAATAGCATTGTTTGGCTTCTTCTTCCTTCCCTTTTCTCTGTTTCAAACAATAATTCACTAAAGGTGGGGAAAAAGAGTTACATGTGCATTCACTAATTGTACACTAATTGTAATGAACATTTTTCAAAAAATATAAATTTGTTGTATAATGCATGTTTATTTTTAGCATTGTGTTATTGCATCTGGTGTTAATAAAATGAACATATTACTCTAATGAAAGCAATTAAAGAAACTGAAATATTCTGCTAATTACCAAAATTCTGGGGAGGCTTTTTTGTATATAATTCATAATTTTGTACTTTTGAAATGAATATAGCAATAATAGTTTATAATGAAGTGATTTTGCATTTGATATGGAATGTTTTATAATAGTCTTTGTAATATATGGGGGGGGGGAGATTTCCCTATAACTTCCAAGATGCTCAGATGAGCATCTGAGCATCTACAGTTCAGCGACATATACACTGCAGAGTATTTTATAAGAGTTGTGTTAGGCAAGTCCTTATGACACGAAGATACCTTTAATACATTCTCACTATAACAATGCCTATTTTTATTCATAATTTTGTATTATGATGTTGCTATGAAGCTCTAAATGTCTAAATCATGTTCTGGTATCTCAACTGTCTTTTATTTAACAGTATTATTGGATTTGGCTACTGGCTAAACTTTGAATATCTGTTTAAGGTAGCTAAAGTTACAAAATATTCCTTGATTCACAATGAAGACTTTAAACTGTTCTTAGTAAACAAGTATTTAGATGCTTTTGTCACTATTGAAAAAATGTCTGTCTTGCTTTCTGTCTCTGGAAATCTGAAAGTGTAAAGAATGTTTGGGTGATCAGAAAAGGAGAAGTATCCTGACAGAAATAGCCACTTCTCTTTTTAGAATTTTCTTTTTTTTTTTTTCTTTTTTTGGCTTTTTTTTTTGGGTGGGGGGCTAACAGTAGATCTCATCCATGTAAGGCAAGTTGAATTAGGTTTGTTCTTTCAGGAAAATGGATGGTGCAGGAAATCATGTGCTATTTGCATGTAAGTTTATCAAGGAACAGGGCAAATTAAGAGAACATTAAATTCATTCTCTCTTCCTTAATTTTTATTGCCTATTCCACATGTGGTCTGGTAGCCCTCTCAGTACTGTAGCTTTTGTGAGGGCTGCTTGACATCCCAAAGTCCCAAAGGAATGTGCTGTTTCACAGCAGTGAGAGGTGTGGTGACCCCAACATGTCCTTGAAGCATAGAAAGTTCATATTTACTTACAGACTGTATGGTCACTTGCAGTTGCTCTCTGAACAACACATGCAGGCTGGGATATTTTGGACAACTGTGTGTGTGTTGCCTGGCATGTTCCCCCTACTCCTGCAGTTTCCTGCCTTCTCTTTCCTAGACTAAAATACAGACCTGTGTATACGTCAGTGTCATCTGATGCAGTAGCAGCTATAAAGAGCTGCTACTCACCATCTCACCATTCTTCTATTTGAGTGAGGGCTTCATCTTCCTTTAGGGATAGTGACCTCTCCTTCATGCAGGTATCCTGCAGCTGCTTGAAAGAGAATTACGCTGCTTACAGAACAAGAGGTAAGAACTGAGGTCTTAACATTCCTTTTGAGAACTGTCAGTCTCTTGTTCCCTGAAGGCAGTAGGCTGGTACGGTTATTTCAAAAAGCTCTCAGTGATATTATTAGGAGATCACTGCATAAAATGACAGTGTCTGAACTTCTGTTTCCATGTTGTGTATATAAATTAATTCCTTGGGTTGTGTTTGAATCCTTGATACAAACTAAACTTTCTGTTCCTGCAGATCTAGTTACTGCTACTACTTTGGGAAAAGTGTTCATGGAAATCACCAGGCTTTGCAGCAGAGCCAAGAGATTTGACATTGATGGAAAACGTACTCTGTAACCATGAAAAAACCTTGTTTCCAAGCCAGTTTTATTTTCCTAGCCCTGACCTGGTGAACCCTGGTGTGGTGTTCAGATAACCACAGTTCTTGACGTGGTCTCAGAGGCAGAGGGGGCATTCAGGCAGTATCAGTACACTTGCCGCCCAGGGCAGTGCTGGTTGTGGTGCTTTCCAGGTAGTTCCCAAGACCAGTACATTTGGTTCATCTGAACTGACCTGCTGCAAGCTTTGTGCTAGCTCTCTTTTATTCCCCACTTTTTAGAACAGCAAAACTAAATACAATATTGTTGGTGTTGTCTCGCAAGGCAAGCTGCAGTGCAAGAGATAAATGATCAATAAACAGAGGAAGGAAAACAAGAAAACACTCCATTTAATCACAAAGTAGAAAATTCCTGTGGTGTATGCTACATTTGTTTTTACCAATGTTAAGATTTATAACCTCCCTAGCCAAAAGATCTAGAAATGAATAATTCAGGAGTTGCAAGTGAATTTTTACAGGATACACTAAATAAAGACAAGAAATGTGTTTTGAAGACAGTTAATTTGTAGGTGTATAAACAGTACCTCATTTATCTTGCACTGCTATTTCATTCTTGCCATTAGAAATTCAACATGTATGCATGTGCATATGATGTATGCATACAAGTATGATTTTTCATGGATTGTGTTAAGTGGTGTTGGAGCAGAGCTTACTATTATTTGGTGTCTGCAGACAACTTGGTAAGTTTTTTTAAGGAAGGATGTCATGTTTTTATTGTATTGAACACATAAATGATAAGTTCTTAAACTTTGACGAGATCTGTTTAGGTTTTTTTCTTGCCACTTTTGGGCAGAGCATTTTTTTCTGCATTTGTCTTTATTCTCTCTGATCTAGAGGCCCAGCATCTTGCTGTTAAAATAAAGGGTTTCCTTTCTTTTCAGTCTCTTAATGTCTAATTAACCATGTTATAAACGGCTGATTGAGAAAATGTCACTCGTAAGGCAGTCAGTTAAATTTAATTACTTTCAGTGTGTAGACATTGCCAGATGTAGCTCAATAAACTCCAGGGAGTGCTGCTGTTCTTTAATTTACCAAGATTTACTTTCTTAAAGCTTTCAGATATGAGCAAAACCCGCTATTTCTGATCTCCAAGTTATCTTCTGCAGTTTAGTATCTGTGGACAGAGTAAATTCTGTTTTATCTAAGAACAAGGTTAGCTGGAGAAGTTTTAAGAGTAACAAAAAGCGAAAGTTGCCATATTCTAAAACATTAACTGCAGCTAATTAACTGGAGTGCCACTCCATGAACACATCCCAGGGTTAGATTTATACTGCGTGTTAAAAGCAACTTCACTGGTAAAACTCGGAAACCGGAAAGATGCCGTCTGAAAGCACACTGTCTGTACATCGCTACGGTGTTAGCCAAAGTTCCTTCATGTCCTAAGCAGCCTTTGTGTATTATTTGAACAATGTACAAGCTTTTTGTNGGTGGGGAGCGTGACACGCCCCGCCTCCTCAGCCCGCGGGGTCTGGGGGGCTTTCACAGCTTTCCCCACACCCTCCATTTCCCCACAGTTTCCCTGCTCTTCCCCCCTTCCCTCCTAATGCTTCCGATCCCCCATATCGATATGAATATTCTCTCCTGTATTGCAAACCTACTGCTATCGGCCAGATCTGTNCTTCTGCAGTTTAGTATCTGTGGACAGAGTAAATTCTGTTTTATCTAAGAACAAGGTTAGCTGGAGAAGTTTTAAGAGTAACAAAAAGCGAAAGTTGCCATATTCTAAAACATTAACTGCAGCTAATTAACTGGAGTGCCACTCCATGAACACATCCCAGGGTTAGATTTATACTGCGTGTTAAAAGCAACTTCACTGGTAAAACTCGGAAACCGGAAAGATGCCGTCTGAAAGCACACTGTCTGTACATCGCTACGGTGTTAGCCAAAGTTCCTTCATGTCCTAAGCAGCCTTTGTGTATTATTTGAACAATGTACAAGCTTTTTGTTATTAAAAAAACAAACAAACAAAAAAAAACCCTAGCTGGACTACACATTGAGAGGAAAATGGGTTCTTGCAGCGCTAAACTCTTCACTGCATCGAAGAAAGAGGCCGTGTCTGCTCCATGTTTGGCGAGGGGTGGAGAGAAGACTTACAGCGTATTTCTTGAGCACCTCTATGAGCCCGTAGCTGCCTTCATCGGGACCGTGGTTCCCCAGGCGCCGTTCCCCTCTGTTTACCGGAGCTGGGGAGCAGCCCGGGGGCACAGGGGACTGTGAGGCCGCTGAAGGAACCCCGACCGGGTCCGCGATCGCCGCCCGCCCCCGGCTGCAGCCGCCNTTTCTTGCCCTGTCGTCGCTGCGTGCTGCTTAACGGCAGTAAAATGTTAAACCGTGGTTTAAGGTTTGGAGAACAGCTGGCGGAAAGTTGCTGTGGTCCTGGGAGTTACTGGTCCGTGCACATCACCTGAGGAAGTTCAGGTGGTTTGTTTAGGGAGAAGTAAGGCAGACTGGATAACAGAGCCTGTCCCATGGGCCTCCACTTGGGCTGTTCATCGGGTGCTTCCCGCCCCGTCAAAAGCTGAGGTTCTGAGATGCTGTTGATACAATTCTCCGAAAACAAACCAGTACGCTGTAAGGTAATGGAAGAGCTGTTAAAAATTGTTATGTTTGTGCTCTATTTGGCTGTCAAGTTCATGGCGAGATGTGGCTGATGCTCTAGTTCTCTGAGCATCCCGATGTGTGCCCAGCTCCCACTGCATGGATGGCTTTGTTAGGATAAATCATAGGCTGTGGGCCACTTCAAAAGATGGGATACTGCAGTGCAGCTGCTTTAAAGACTTGGAATTTTCAACGTCAAGTTCAGTTGTATAATTAATAAATGGGAGGGCTTTGTGACAACTTGTAAAGGAGAAAGGAATCAAAGGTCAGTTTGTAGAATGTGGTTTACTGATGTTGATAGTTCATCTCATCTTTTTCAGAGATGTTTAATGCTGAATATTTGTCAGCTCTCTGTCAAGAAGAGTGTATTTTGGTCAAGAAGTAAATCCCTCAAGGAAAATTGATTTTGCCTCTTCTCTGGTGACCTAGATAAACAATTTTGTACCAGTACCTTAATCTGGTTGTTATTTGAATTTGGACTAGAATACCAGCTATAATTTAATTTTCTAGCTAGCTTTTCTTCTGGCTTACTGAAGAATGACAAGAAGCTTGGCAGGAGTAGAAATACCCAATGTTTGCAACAGATTAGATCCCTTACTGTTGATAGTTTGTTATGTCATGCTTAAAGCAAAAAAAAAATTTTTTTTACTCCCTTGGGGCATTGACAGCAGTTGGCAGAAATAATACAGTTTATGTGGCTGTAGAGTTTGATATTAAATATGTGGTATTTTAAAATGAATGAATATGCTGATTCTGGGAATACAGGTAGTGTTAGTTGGTGTATATTAGGGTGAGTCAAATTGACAGTGTTTGAGAAGGCTTCCTGATTCAGTCTCCTTAGGAAAGTAGAATAAGAGTTCTTTCAGGTAGTTTGCACCCAGCTGGTACAGGGAGGATTTCTGTTTGAATCCTGCTTGTTAAGAAATGTCAGAACTGCTTTAAGCACGTGTCCATAACCAGAATATTTTTAGTGGCTAGTTTGTGCTCACTCTGGACAGTTGGCTTTTTAACGAAAATGTTAGTAGGACTTTAATGGAAAAAATTAATGCTTTTAATGAAAGCATTTGCATGCAGTTACATAATTGAACTTAAACATGCTCAAAGTTTTTCCTGCTTTTGACTACCAGCTGAATTATTTTACCATCCTAAGGGAAACCCAGCTATCCTCTGCTGATATTCTGGGTAGCCTGTTACTAAGGGAACATTTTATTTTTTTTAAAACTTTCCTTTGGGAAAGCAGAAGCTTTTTCTGACTAAAAAGCTGCTGGAAATGAGCCAAGACCTGGAAATCAGCAGGTTTCTTGGGGGAGGTTAGAATTTCTCCTGGAAAACAGAATGTACTGGTCTATGCTAGCATAATTACTGTTTGAGAGTCTAAAATACAAAGAAGTAACAGCAAAGCTAGGTTCAAGCAGTTTAAAATACACTGTTTATGTGAACTGAGTTACACAACTAACACAGTTTTGCCTACATATGTTTCTAGGGCCAAAAATAATTATTGGTGCTGATTTCTTACGTGTTCATGAGCTGAATGTTAATTAATTTTTAGAGTGTGTTTTCCTGCCCTCTACTCCCTCATTCCTGAAGTAGGTTTTTTTCAGGGGTGCTCTGGACAGTCACAGCATTACTCAGTGTTGAACTCCCACTTTTATGCTACATGTGTCCATTTGCTTGATAGAGTCATCACTTCTTTGCCACTTGCGGAACAGCTCCAGCTCTAAGCCAGGAGGAAGATCTGAACCTGCTAAGCAGCCACTAAAGAAACCAAAGTTACCAGTAGGTCGGTTTGATGAAGCTGAAGAGTCCAGTATAGAGAAGGAACCCCTGGAAAGTAAGTAATGTTTTACAAAATTGAAAGCTGTGTTTGAAAGGCAATAAACATTGTGTGTGAGATGCTGTGCTGATGTCAGTTTAGGAAGATGATGGGGATTCAGCACTCTTTAGAATCATTTTCTACGCTTACTCGTTCTGGGAAAAAAACAAAGGCAGGGCAATGGGCATAAGTTGCACTAAATGGTGCACCAGGGAAGAAATCTTCAGAGCAACCGTGGTCAAACATAGTAGCAGGTCACCTATAGAACTTGGGATTCCTCTGCTCTTGAAGACAGGCAAATTTGCCTGGGTGTCCTGTCTTAGTACCAGCCCTGCCTTGAGCAGGGCTGGAGCCAAGTGCTTGCCAATGGTGCCTTCCACCACCACAAACAATTGCATGATTCAGAGAAATGTAGGTGGTATTGGTCTGTACTAGTACAGCTATAAATGGTGCCAGTAAGCTCACCAGGGCACCAGCTGCTTTGTATTATTCAGAAGGCCTGTTTTATTTCTTAGTCCGCAAAACATTACTGATTCATGCTGCATTTTGTGGCCAGCATTTCTTAGTCTTGGCAGCAGTGTTTTGAAAAGAAACAATTGATACTGAGCAGCTTGGTGGGGCCTGGGCAGACCGAACGAAGCGATGTGGTTGGTGTGTTATGGTGACCTTAGTGGGGCTGCATGACAAGCTTGAGGCACAGCTACATCACTGCTGAACTAAATAGGAACATAAGGGTTTTTTTGTCACATGGCAGGAAGAATCTCCTTTTTAATTAGCCGTCTTCACTTAACTAAAAGCGATAGTCATGCTTTGTATAACTCACCATAGTGTGATGTTCTGCTCCAGTTCACCAGTAGCAATAACCCATGTTTATCTGTTTTGAGGTCTCTAGGACAAGCTTTTTAGTGTATCAATAGAGTACTATAAGTATCCAGATAACCAAATAACTGAAAAATCATAGAATCATAAAATGGTTTGGGTTGGAAAGGTCCTTAAAGATTATCAGGTTCCAACACCTCTGCCATGGACAGGGGCACCTTCCACTAGGCCAGGCTGCTCAAAGCCCATTCCAGCCTGGCCTTGAACATTTCCAGGGATGGGGTATCCACAGGCTCTCTGAACAACTTGTTCCAGTGCGTCACCACCCTCACAGTAAAGAATTTCTTCCTAATAGCTAATCTAAACCTACCCTCTTTTATTTTAAAGCCATTCCGCCTTGTCCTGTCACTACACGCCCTTGTTGAAAGTCCCCCTTCAGCTTTTTTGCAGGCCCTCTTCAGATACTGAAAGGCTGCTAAAAGGTCTTCCCAGAGCCTTCTCTTCTCCAGGCTGAAGAACCCCAATTCTCTCAGTCTTCGCTCAGTCTATCTTAATAGGAGAGGTGTACCAGTCCTGTGATCGTCTTAGTGGCCTTCTCTGGTCTTGTTCCAACTTGTTTTTTGTGTTGGGGACTCCACAGCTGAACACAGTACTCTGGGTGGGGTTTGGGTTTTTTTGGTTTTTTTTTCAAACAAGTATTTATGATACAAGAACTTACAAAGAGGCAGTGCAAAGAATAACTTTAAAACTATTTGCAGCAAATTAAAGAGAAGTTCCTTCTGCCCAGCGTCTTCATGAGTTAAACGTTAACAGGTTGATGAAATATTTTCTTCTCATTCTTCTGTATACAGAATATATTCTGCCTTACCACGTAAAGAGGAAGCCAGGTCTGAAAACACTAACATCCTGGGGAAAAGAAATACAGGCTTATCTATAGTCTCCAAAAGGAAGACAGCAGAATGCCCATTGGAAGCAGAATTTCCTTTGTCTCTCGACAGTACTTCATGAAATTCTTCAAACACATTAATGTGCCCTTCTGTACAGAGCTGGTAATTCCTTCAATTCTTGGGATGTAGTCTTCTTGGATAAACTTGGATAAAGTCACTTTCCAGAACTGGATGTGATACTGTTTCACGAGAGCATTGCCACTCACCTTCAGAAAATTGAGAAGTAGCATAGCTGTCCCATCTGTCAGAAGCTCCATATTCACATCCAAGCAAGCCAGTGCCATGCATAGTTCAGGCCATAAAGGATGTGCTGCTTATTTAATTACATAAGGCCACCAGAGTTGAATGATAGCAACATAAGGACAAATTTTTCCTGACATTCATTTAAGAAACTGACCTTGTTCTTCCACCTTAGAATCCTTAATTTCATATACAGAATCCTCAGATACTCTTCCATAGAAGTCCCCTCTTTTCATACAGGGTTAAATGGCACTTTTTGTGCAGCAGAGCTAAAAAAAGGTGTCCAGCTCCAGAGTGTACTACCCTGAGGCTACCACAGCTATTGGGAAAGCTGCATCATGGTGAAAAGCTACTTCTTCTCCTTCTTTCACAAATTTCTCCACGAGTTTGTCTTTGTATTATTGTATTATTCTTATATTATAGAGTCATCTCCACGCAGTTTCAGATTGTGGCTCACTTGAGGGCTAATTCACAGTTGGAGTTACTGTGTAAGCAGCTGTTTAATTCTTGTCTTTTTATTCCCAGGAAAATCAGTGCCATCAGTGCTTCATTTAAAATATGCATAATAAATACCTTTTTTTATTTGCTTAGGTTTTCCAGGTTTGGAGCAAGACTCAAGGTGTCTTTAGTTGCACCTATATTTGTTACATGCAACACCAGCAATAGTTTGCAAACTGCCTGTTGTATTATTAGGAAAAAATGAAGAGTTGAAACTGTATGTTAGAATTCCCACTGTTCTGTAACTGTCATGGAGAAATCTTTTGAGCATCTGCAACCACTGTCAGCACATCAGTAGTGCTCTGATATTGGGATGATGACACGTACAAAATAATATCAGGTGCATTTGCACTGCTTGTACTGCCAGAGGTGCTCAGATACTGACATTTCTCTGCATCAGTTATGAAACAGGCATCCCAGTATGTCATCCTGTATAGCCTGTAGCTGCATGGCTTTCGTCCATCACTTTTCTTTTTCTCTGCTGTCCAGAATCTCTGTTGTTGTCTTTTCTCATTTTTAACCCTGCACCTCAATATTTGTGTTGCCCCCCAGGGCTGAGTTAGGGATATGACTGAGGGAGTCCCAAGTTAGGTTTATATATGGGAAGCTCTGGAGAATCAGTGTGGCAAGGGGCATGTGGGATACTGGGGTACTGTGGGGAGCCCCATAGTCTAGTGCAGGATGAGACTCAGCCTAGGATGGTGCTGTGCCACAAGTACTTCATGGCTTGGTGGCCTGAGTTAACTATTCTTGGGAGACGGTCCTGAGTAAAGGTGCACTGAGTAGTGTAAGAATGTTGGCTGAGCTGCAGAAAACTCTGTGATGATTAAGAAAGTAGCATGAGCTGACAGTGTGCTTCTCCTTTGTAACAGGGTAGGGGGTTGGATGAAAAACTGGACGTGATCCGGCAGTGTGTGATTGCAGCCCAGGAAACCAAATCCTGGACTACATCAAAAGCAGCGTGGCCAGCACATCAAGGGAGATGATTCTCCCCCCTGCCCTCATGAGACCCTACCTGGAGTGCTGCATCCAGCTGTGGGGTCCTCAGTACAAGAAAGGCATGCTCCTTTTTGAATGGGTTCAGAGCAGGGACACAAAGATGACTGTAGGGCTAGAGCATCTCTCCTACCAGGACAGGCTGAGAGAGCTGGGATTGTTCAGCCTGAAGAGGAGAAGGCTTTGGGAAGATCTAATTGTGGCCTTCTGATGTCTAAAGGGGGGGTTTAGTACCTTAAGGGGGTTTATAAAATGGAGGGAGGGGGTTTTCATACAAGCAGATAGTGACAGGACAAGGGGCAATGGTTCTAAACTGAAAGAAGGCAGGTTTGGATTAGATGTTAGGAAGAAACCCTTTACTCTGAGGATGGTGAAGCATTAGAACAGGCTGCCTGGTGAATCTGTGGATTCCCCATTCCATCCAACCTTGATGTTTTAAACACAAGACTAAAAGAATCTTGACTAAAATTCAAGCTAAAATTAAAACAGAGTGCTTAAAATTAGAGACTTAAACAAATAGCAAGTGGCCTGGGGTTTTACATTTAGTGAAGATAAGTACAGCACACCTGAATGATTCAGGTTGTGTCTTGAGACACTGGTCCTTTAATGCCTCTGGACATTCAGTTGCTTCTTTATTTGCATAATTGAATATGATCATACGTATTGCTGATTGTAGCAATACGTAGTCAAAAAACCTGAAATTACTTTTGTAGGACTCTGGGAAATGTTTAACTCAAGGTTGCCTTTCAAAACAAAAAAGAATTGATTTTGTATTTGAAAATGAAACTAAAAGGAGAACATCATAAATGATGGCATGTTTATATCTGTGAACATTATAGAAATTTTAATGAACTTTCCCTGTTATTTTAGAATTCCCTGATGGAATCAATCCTACTACAAAAGAGAGGGGTGGACCTAGAGGCCCTGAACCTACACGTTTTGGAGACTGGGAGAGAAAAGGACGTTGTATAGATTTTTAATATTTAAGTGTCTGTATTTCTAATAAAATATTTCTGGTTGCTGAAAAATATAATGTACCGAAAAAATCTCACCTGGATTTGTCATTTGTCAACAGAAATATGTTATTGTTTCTGTTGTGCCACCACATTCTATTATGTGATTAATTTTCTGAATAATGCAATGTAGTTAAACACAATGCTGCAGCTCAGATTATGGAGCTGTTAGTGGCTCAATGTCTGCCTGATCTTTAATACAGTTTACACTGTGCAAGTATAAATGCAAGTCTAGTGATGTGAAATTGGTAGTCAGGAGCTTATTGAGATGTAAAAGGGCTTATATTTCTTCATGGATGTAAAGATTTATGTGGTATTGTAAAAGTGTTGAAAGAACTTTGCATTTCATGAGCCTGGACACCACTCATCAAAAGTAGAACCAACTCTGAGGAGAACCAAGTAGGTCAGTATTTCACACAGTGATTCCCTGGTAAAAGCCCCTTTACTCAAGAACTTTCCCTCTATCCCCATTGCAGTGGGTTGGGTGTTTTTTTCTGTTGGTGGGGAAGGGACAGTCTTGTCTCTGATTGAGGACTGTAGATAGCACAAAGGAAATGGAGACTTAATTTGGCAGAGGGTCAGCTCTTGATTGCAAGTAGCGTAGAGGTGCTATATTTGCAATTCTAGAACCCTGTTCTTTATCACATGCCTTCTTCATGCTATTTGCATTATCTTTTCTTTTGTAAGTGGAGGTGCTCTTTTGCACATGGGCTAAATGCTGCTTGGGAAAAATACAGCATTATGGTCAAGGGGGGCAAATTCTGTAAGGTCATCTAATATTGCAGGTCTTAAAACTAAGCTACCTGGCATCAAACTAAATATCTTTCAGTAAGACTGAGCTCAGTTCTTCATTCAAGGATTTGCCTAGTTGTAAGTACTGTAGTAGAGTAGTAGTAGAGTGCAAATCTACCACTTGTGTGGGTACTTACTAATGAGAGTAAGTTGTCATTATTGTCATTTTTGAAATGTGTGAATGCGTGCTCTATTTGTGTGCAAGTTCTTTCTGATAGCGTGAACAAATGGATCTTCTCTAGTCAGAGTTTTGTGTTACTCTGGCTCTGTGTGGGCTTTGCCCAACTTTGCCTTTGTGTGGTTTAACCAGAGCATTAAAGTGTGTTAGTCTTGTCACTAATCTGCGCAGCTTCCCCTAAAACTCGCTTGACTGGCAGCCAGTGGAGGAGCTCCTTGTTGAAATCTGACAGTTTGTGTATCCAGTGTGTATGTTACGGACATAGTCCTGCTCTAGTTGTGAGTTTGGATGTTTGTCTCACTGTGATGATTCCCTACAAAAACACTGAACCTGTTCAGTTATATGTTTATCAACCAAATACCTCGCTGACAAGCAGAATGAGATTAACAAAAGCCTGTTTCTCATAAAAGGTGCTAATTCGTGGTAATTACATTTTGAACCTTTAAATTCTGCAGCATGGCTTGGATATTGGAAAATTAGTTTGTATTTTTATCTAATTTATTCTAGTTTCCCCTCTGTAGAATGGCAGATCTTTCCGAAAATCTACTGATATTTTCAGTTACCTAAAGATAGGCTGGGTCAGCTATCTTTAATGTATGTTGTTTGTTAATTATTTCTAGTAATGCTTTGCCTTTTCAGTTGCTGGTGTGTTGGAAAATACTTTCTCACACAATACACTGCCTTTTCAAATGGGAAGTGGAAATTTTAATTGGAAGCTTCTGCCTTTTCTGCTTCATTATTGATAGGCTTAACATCTTAATTTGCGAAGAGGCGGTAAAATGCTGCAGTTATTTTATTTTTTAGTTCTAAATCTTCTCCATGGATTGTTGCATGACTTCATTATCTTCTCATACCAGATTTTACCCTTCCCAGCACACACTCCATGAATGTTTACCTAGTTGCACTTCTTGGCATTCTTGATTTTCAAATCTAACTGCTTTCTTCAGTGTCAACTGCAGGTGCATTCCTCCCTGGATGCAGAATTACGCTGTTCTGATTTAGCATATGAGGAACTGGTCTCACTTTTCCATCATTTTCCATACATTTCATTTGGTTGTCTTCAGTCTCCCTCAGCTTTGTGATTAAGGGCTGACCCAAGTACCGTCCAGGCCCCTGCTTGTCTTCTTTCATGCAGGTGATGACTGCTGCTGTCAGAGCCACAGGCAGGCAGTCCTTCCGGTCAGAGCTCAGGCAGATCATGGACACTCACTGCCAGTATTCATGAAGTACCTGGATTTGGAATATAATTCTGAGAGCACTAGCACCTGTACCAGTTAGACAGAGTGTCTCATAAAGGCAGGGATTTCGCTTTCCTTCAAAAAACAGAATCACAGAATAATTTAGGTTAAAATAGACCTCTAAGATCTTCAAGTCCAGCCATTAACCCAGCACTGCCAAGTCTGCCACTGAGTCCTGTTACTGAGTGCCACATCTACACATCTTTTAAATACCTTCAGGGATGGTGACTCAGCCACTTCCCTGGGCAGTCTGTTTTAAGCTTGACAGCCCTTTTATTGAAGAAATTTTTCCTAAAATAAAAAGGCTGTTGTTAACCCGTGTTATAAATAGCTGAAAAGGAATTGGTGCATGGGAAATAGAGGATGCCGCTTCAGTCTTGGGCAACTTCAGGCCTTTTCTACCACCTCCCAGGCTGGTGCCAGTAACCACCAAGTATTGGCTTAACTTGTTTATGGAATATGTCAATAAAACATAGGAAAATGAACATTTGGGCAAAATAACGTGTTAGAACAAAAGAGTGAATGCCAAGGGGTCCTCTTATGTTGTCTGGCAATCTGGCATTTACCTAAAAGAGGAGTGAGTGTTGGTTAGTTAGCAACAGAAGAAACACGCGGGTCACAGAGCAGCAGTGGTTTCACCAGGCAGGACCGACCAAAAGCCCTGTCCTTCTTTATTTACCTATTTTTATAGGTTTCTAAGGACAGTCAAAGATTGGTGAAAGGGGTCAACACCCCTGAAGGTTTACAGGACAAAGACATGGTCAATCATCTTTCTCCACCCCAGGGAAAGGAATGAAAAACAATTCCACAAGTGCAAAACAATCCTGGCCGGTTTAGAAAAACAAGAACCATGTTTACAGAACAAGCATGGGAAACTACAGCTACAGTGTTACAACTTATGAGGCCCTGTAAAACCAGGGCGACAGAGGAGCTCTGGGCTCCAGTAATAATTAAACACAAAATCCTATGGTACTGCAAAATCTCACATACCTGTCAAAAGTAATCATGGTGTGAATGTAGCAAATGATACAATGATATTGTAGGGCATAAATGATCATTTCTCTTTGTTTTCTTGCAGTGCCTGCAGTTAGGAAAGCAGCACTTCAGCACTTTTTTGGAGCTGTCTTCCTGCTCTTCCCAGATAATAACTATTAGCAATTCACTGGAATTTAGCATTAGGGTAAGAAAATGGCTTGGGGCATTAGCTATTAGATCAGCCATATATATGTTTTTATCATAAATACTGATTGAATCTTTTTTGTAGCTCTTTTTGTTAGGATAAACAGTGAAAAGTAGCAGAGGTTGTATCCTAACATTTTCTGTTAACTTTCTGGGAGACAAAGGAAAATTGTTCGGTATGTATAAGCAAATTCTTGCTGTACTGCAGGATGCTTGCTGCTCTGTTTCATTTTCTTTACTAAAAATCTGTATGTTGTGTGTCTGCAGTAGGCTTTCTCTTTTAAACTTGTTTCTGCTACTTGGCATAGATACATTTGGTACATGATTTAAATTATGAAACCTTTATTGTTTGAAGGAATTGCACCATAATTACTTTATTACAAAATACACGAAGTTTCCATTTACAGTTAAATAAAATATTTGCTATCTATTGCCTCGTTTGGAAAGTATGTATTTCACTGTTGATTTTATTGAGTTAAAACACAAGATACATAATAGAATCACAATCAAATTACCCCTGATGGTAGCATATGTTTGCAAAGGACAACAGAATGTTGTTATAAATCTTTACTACTTTTTCAGTTGACTGCAATAAATGATGAAAAATTCCAGTGGTCTATAGTGACAGATACATTAAGTGCCTTTTTATGACCCTTAATTTCGAATTATTGAAAAAGCACCATACCATCTTGTTCTGAAATGTCATGAAAAGGAGGAAAACTGCATTCATTTATAAGAAAAGCAGATTTGGTAGTTCTGTGTTTTTTGTAGTTGTTAATTAGTCAATAACCTAGCAGCAAGCATATCAGAGCAAAAGGAAGTGGTTTGGAATGTGTTTAAATGTGCTGATGGAGATGAAAACCGTGCGCATTTGTGGTCACTTTCTTGCTTTTGTAAAATGCAATATAAAATCCCTTTGCTTAGCTGGTGGTTGGTATTTCGTATCAGACCAGCTGAGATGTGCAGTCTATATTCTAATGTGGATATGGCTGTGCTCCCTCTTCCAGCTTCCAAACTGCTGCTTCTTTAGGGGTAGTCATTGGTAATCTTCTCAAACACTTTTGTTGCAGAAAGGGTGTCCCAGTAGAAATTGAATTTTGTTACAAAATGGCAAAGCCTGAGAAAAGATCTTTATTTAAAATTAGTGCTGTGAGGGGCATGACTAATGAACTGCTGTTTGCTATGAATGTCTTACACCCCCTGCAGATTGAGCATTTTTCTCCATGTTCCTTTGCTGATTGACATCGTCTCCACTAGGCCGGAGACCTGGCATCTTTCTGCCCATCTTTTCCCCCTGAGAGAAATTATTTGGGCTTCTTTCCCAGCCACTGATTTCCACAGAGCTTTCAAGAGCTTAATTCTCTTAATGTCTCTCCTTGACACGTTTTCAGAATAGGTTGGAGTTACTCACTGACTTTTGAAGTGTGGGGCAGCACAGATATTGGCCTCCCATCCTTTGGAAACCAAGCTGCTGAATGACTTTGTCCATATGTATTTTCTTCAGAAATATTCAGCATCCCTCTGCTTTTTTTTTTTTTTTGCTGTGAGAATGGATTTTTTCCCCCTCAAAAAACATCAGAAGTGTCAAAGTTTACAGCAGGAAAGTCTTTGACATGCATTCTCCAAGCATTAAATCTCCCAGTCAGCTAAAGCCTTGTGCCTGTAAAAAAATCACATATTTTAATGCTGCCACTTTTAGGGTGAGAGTGTTCAAAGAAGCTCTTTAAGGTCCTTACTTAAACACATTAATTTATATTAAAGCTGACATACATGGCCCATCAAAACACAGCTGCAATTCTCAAATCTGAGCTTCTGACAAAGTCAGGTGAGCTATGCTGGTGGTCTAACTAACCTGGTGGTCAGGTTAGTTCTGGAAGCCAGATCTTGAACTGTAGCTTACACTCTCCTAATTGTTTTAAACTTAAGTGACTTATGTAGCCATCTGTGCTTCCTTAGTTGTAAAGCAGGGAGATGCCTCTAATAGGTAGTTTTGTCTTAGTATGGGGAGAGTTAGTCATTACAGATGGTGAATGGGGGTGTTTTAAGGGCATCCAAGCCATGGACTTTAAAGGCTGCCTGAACTGCTGTCCTAAGCAAGATGCATTAGGTGTCAGGTCGTGGTGCTGACAAGGGAAGCCAGGGTGAACATGAGTGTGAACTACTCACTTCCTCAGAGGGGGAGGGCTGCAGTGAGGGAACGGGACCTGCAGTGCTTTTGCTGCCTGCACCATTCCCAAACTCTGCTGCCAGGGAAGGGGATGTCCAGGCCCAGCTCTTAGACACCTTGTAAAAGTGAATTGCATTGTCTTAAAATGAGAGGAAAAAGGCTGAAGCTAGTACTTTAAATTCCTTCTGCCTATCCATCTCCCATGTAAATGCCTACAGCATGATACAGCCAGGAGGGTTACAATGAATATATTTAGACTCAGTGACTAGTATCCCAAACACACAAATTAGCTGGGATTTTTTCGCTAAAAAGGGTGAAGAGTGTCAGCCTAACAACTAAGCAGTCTTATCTGATGTGCTGCTGAGAGGGAGCCAAAATCAAAATAAATCTGGCAGACTAGGAAAAAGTCATATATTTGCTCAGCAAACCTTTAGTCTGTGTGACTTCCTTGTGAGAGGTTAAAGAACAAAGATGGTGTGTTTCCATTTGAAAGCTGGGGAAAATTTCACTCTGTCTTAAAGGACAGACAAGCAAGTGTTGCTGAGCTCAGGGAGTATCATGCTTTTAGCTTACGTTTTACCCGAGGGCTTTCATTTATAAGTTCTGCAGTATGTATGTGTGATCTTTAGACAGACTTTTTCCCAAATGGTTTTCTTGAGACAGGACTGCAGTAGCTGCTTGGTCTGGCAGGCATATTGTTTCTTTCTCCCTACTTTTTTTTTTTGGCTTGATAATGACAGCTACAGCTCTTTTATTATTAAATTGCATATTATTTAATTTCACTTTTACTTTTTGCCATCCTTGAAGTGTTTTTTTTTTGATAGGTTGTAACCATAGTTTCTCTGTAGTAGTAACAGGGCACATCATAGAATTAATCACAAATTGCAGGTGTTTCTCCCTCTGCTTCCTTTCTTTGAAGGAAATCTTTTGTTAATATGGGGCATTTTTCTATGTGAAGATCTTATCAACAATCAAGAAACATAACTGGAACTTCTCCAGTTGCATTTGACTCTCAAATTTAAGTTCATTATTCTGTCAAAATCTCGCTTTTGTGGAAAGTCAAAGATGTAAAGAGGGAGAAAGAGATGCCTCTAGGAAGTAGCATCAGTCTCCCTGAAAGTTTTAAACATAAACCCAAACTCATTTCAAGGTCTCCTCGGTGAAGGTCACTTAGCTGTTAGATTATGTTATTTAGCTTGTTTCAGAGCGCATGGCTGTGGTACAGTCTGTCCAGTCAGGACATTCTGGTATGTCAGGACAGTCCCAAAACAAGCTTTTATGGCTTCATGTCTTAGTTTGCACAGAGAAATCCAATGCTAAAGTACACATCCGACTGGTAGGTACATTGTAGGCTCACCTGTAAATGACTGCAGGTATCAAAACCATCTCTGAAATGGCAGGGAGATTTGAGTAAAAGGGCTCAGAGAGCCAGGTGGTTACCTTCCGGTCCTGTTGTCATCTCCATTTCGAAGATAAACTGGGACTTACTCCACCTTAAGAACAGAAATCTCAGAAAGCTGTCTCTACCTGCTGCTTTTTAGTGAGATGTGCTGCATCCTCTCGTCCCCTTGCTCAGGAAGACCTCTGACGGCAGAGCACCTGTCAGGGAGAGGCTGAATGACACTGAACAGGTGCAGGAGGCAGCAAATGCACATTTGGGCAGCTGACCACCAGATGGTCCTTCCTATAAAACGCTTTGTAGGGAACTGTGGATAATACTGGGTGTATCACAGAGGCCTGCTGGGCTCCACAAACCCTGTGTGAGGGGAAAAAACTGAATGCTCTGTGCAGGATTTGTGCAGCTACTGTGGTGCTTCAGAGGAAGCCAGAATGCAAAACAGCACAGGTATGCAAGGAAAGAATAAGTGTTTTCATTTTGCCATATCATTGAAATAGGTGTGACTGGAGAATGCTGTGAACAGTAATGTGCTGTGTTATGGAGGGGAGGAGAGGCAGGAGTAGGCTTCTCCCACATGAACTGCACCAGGCCTGGGCTTAACCTGTACACCAAGCCCCAGAAAACAGGTCTCTGTTTCTGGAGTCTTTCCTTCCATTCCTTTATGTCAAGGTCACTGTAACATTTACCTTTTATTATAGCCTTTTCTTTGTTGCAGCAAGTCCTGCAGTGCTGATGTGAGTGGGATTTCTGCATTTCAGAAAACCCCAGCTGATTAAGGAAGCCCCTCAGAATGTCCATCAGCAGATCCCTCCTCATGTACCTCTTTTAGTCCAAAATGTTCTAAACCCTTGAATTGGCAGCTTGTGGAGGTAAGTGAATACTTGTCCCTCACTAAGAAGGATGGCCCTGACCTGCACTGCTTCTGCATATCTTTCATGTCTGGGCATCAGCAGAAAATGGAAAACTTACTTGTTTAATTTATACCATAATAGAAGTTTCAGTTCTTAGCTCTTTTTTGTGTTCTTCCATCTCTGCTTTGACATGGTTCCAAGATTTTTTTCCTGTCACAGAAGTGAGTGTGTTTTTTCTTTCAGTTTATGGTAACAAAAAATGGTTATGTCCTTTCAGATTGTGTTGAAACAGGACTGATGGCAGGGCAGCACTAATGATGGTGCTGGCATTAGTTTAGACCGTAGTGGCACTGGGAAACATGGTGTTGGTTTGTTACCTGAGCAGAGGAAAGAACAATTCGTTCTGGCCTTTAGGGGAAAAACTAATGTATTATGGAGCTTGCTTCATCATCTCCTGATTGCTGGGAGAGAAATGGTAAGGTATGGAAGAGATGATGAGTGGGGATACAGAAATTTTGCAAGAAATCCCTTTAACATTTTGAGCTGCCTCATCTGTAGGAAATTCTCATCCAACCTAATTTGGGAATAGCAGCCCAAATTTCACTTTGTAGTCCACAGAAGCCTTTCTATCTGCAGTACTTCAAAAGCCAGATACATATTTATAAAACTTGAGGAGTGGTCTGGATCTTGTACTGTTCTGGACACACAACGAACATTTCCTTAAGCCTGTGTCTTGCCCATTTTTAGTTTTGTTTTTTAAGATTTAGGCTGCCTCCAAGGAAGTTGCCTTATCAGAGGCAGTTTTAGCATGAATATGCTGCTTTTTGAAACACAAGGACAAGGGACCTGGATTTACTGTAGATTGTGGGAAGGGTTCAGTGTGCTAGAGACTGAGTGCTGATGTGCGTGTAATTTGTTGACACTGATTCGCATACAGGGCTTTTTCCTTAGTCCATGAGGAGTGGAACACACTTCAGTGCTTCCCTGGTGGCACACAGCAAGAGCAGGTTCTGTGGGGAGGCAGTCACCTGAGTTTCCTGTGGACAGTAAGGCATGGACAGTGTGACCAAGCATGTAGCTGTCACAGATCCTTCTCACACACCCTTTATGCTGCATCTAATCTCAAATTCATCCTCTCCCATCGCCTCGCTCCCAGTACTTTCAGCTCTTTTCCCTAATTTCCTTGGCTACAGGCAGGGCAAACTGAAGCAGCTGCAGAGTGTGTGGGACACCCTGCTTTCCTGCTGCCCCATGTAGATGCAGGATAACCCCGAGGCTTGCTTAACTGCATCCCAGCTGTCCTCTCAGGGCAGATGGGCTCTGCAGGCTGCTGAGCCCCCATGGTCCTGTCAGACACCATACAGACAGCAGTCTGGACTCGGCATTTCCTGCTGAGTACTAGTCATGGGGTTCTCCTCTCTGGTCAGTAGATGTGTATTGTTCTCTCCACGGAAGGAAACTGCCTCCCCTGCAGAGCTGAAAATGAAAGTTGTAACTGTTCCTAGAACATGAATATCTACATATATTTGCTTATTCTTATTCATATATATATATATTTAGGTACACACACACCCCCCTAATACAGAATCATTTGCCGATTTCATCCCTGTGTGGGAGGTTGGCACTTCATGAAACCATTTCACAATGCATCAAAACTTCATAGATAACAATTATAATAAAATGTTTTATGTAGTAAAAGTATAGCTAACAGTGTTTCTTCTGGAGTTTATAAATATTCTATAGAATTTTGAAAACTGAAAAAGTTACAGACAGATCAGGACTGGTTTAAAAGGCAAATACCATTGTCTCTTCTCCACTTCTGAGAAGTTGTTTAGCAAATGCCTATTTTTGTGGCTAATAAAGAGGAATCCTGGTGGAATACACCAAACTGTTAAAGAACTGACAGTGTCTGCTAGAACTATGCCCAAAATCCAGCTAGGCCAGTATCCTTTATCTGACAAAGGTATCACCAAGTGCTTTGGCAGAAGTCCTCTCGTGAAAGACATTGTGGAACCTCAGTGGGACAATTTTTTTGTTTCAGTCTTCTGTTATCTCTTACCATGGTCTGACAGTTTAGCTTTTAAGTCTATGTGGTTTTTCAATACAATTCTCTTTCAGACCCTGTGTTCTCAAGCAATGCTTTGTACACAAAATAAATTATCTAGAGACAAGACTAGACAATAGGTAAAAAATAACTTTGGAAATCATTTAAGGACCATTTGATCAGCTGCTTCTTTGAAACTCTTTCTAATGGTTATTTTAATGCTGTAATTAGTCAAGAGGACCTGTAGTGTTTCCTAAGTGGGAAAAGAGAGCCAATAAAAAGATAAAAATCATTAAAGGAAGTAATTTAGAGCATAAATTGAAGATAGTAGAGACCTGAACAGCTGTACATTTCTAGTGATTTTAATGTATGTGAGACTGAATCCAGTGTGAATAAAGATATACTTTTTCCTCATTGCAAATATTCAGTTGAAGCCACAAGAAGGCATGTTGGGTATTTCTCATTGGTAATAACAACATCATTATGCTCTCAGAGTAGTGGGAGAAGAAAATTTGAAATGCTGCCAGATGCAGTTATATTTCTCAGTGGAGAAATCTCTCTCAGTATATCAGTCTTTTGCTTAGTTCCGTTTTCAAAATTTACACTCAGAAGTGAATCCTTGCCCTTGCCTATTCAATTTTATGACTTTTATTTTCACTTGAAATTCTAATATGATCAGTATCTATTTTCTGTGATTAGTATCCTGTCTTCTAATTGCATGTGCCAAACAAGAGGGTGGAGGACTGTGTCATTCTTGGTTTCTTCTCAGGTGTGCATAATTTGCTGTATCCCTGGCCAAAATTATTTCCGGCCAACTAGAGCCCATATTTTTTACTTTTCTCATCCAGTTGAGGCTTGTGCAGCTTCTGTACCTCGTAGTGTTTGCTTTTCTACTTGTATTGCTGTTCTGCAATGGTCACAGAACCGGCACAGACTGCTTCCTTTGCATCATCAGTAAACAATGGGAAGAATTTGGAAAATACATGGAGCCTAATACTTGGTAATCAATGTTCTCTCAGTTTGTGGTCAGCAGTGGTCAGAGGCTGTGTCATATGAACTAAACCACATCAGTCATGGCTGAAGTGTCTTTAAGAACTAGAAAAGCAAGACTTCAATGAAGTTTGTGCATGTGAATGAACTTAGTATAGTTGGCTGATGGTGGGGAATGCCAGCTACTGCATGTAGTAAGGAATTAGGGTCTGCAGAGGACAATAGTAATTCAAAAATTCTTTGGAAATACTCGTGTGCATATATCCCTTACTTCTTGAGTAAGAATTAACTCCAGTATTATGTATTCGCATACACTCTCTAAAGTGTACAGGTATTAATACTCTTGGATCTGAGATACTTTTAAAGGCAGAGAACTGTGGACACTGTATGTAGCCTTAGACCAGAGCAAGAATAAAGAGCTGAAGTCCTATTGTGCTCTCCAGGCTGCTGACACTCTCTTTATGTATTCTTTGTTACATCAACATGTCCTTCAAAGACAAAATAGGCATCAGGAGAATTTTGGAAAAATTATTCACCTAAACCCTCACACTAAGAAGAAAGGATTATTTTCATTGCACATATGAGACAATGCAAGCTGACGTACCTGAAGAGAATCAATGATAAACACAAGTATCCCATCACACCTAACATCAACAACAACTTGCACAACTAGAGACATCTAAACAAAATTTGAGATAACACTGTTCAGCCAGGTGAAGGTCAGTCTGTTTGTGAAAGGAGTCTGCTTTTCAGACTCCCTACTAGTCAACATCTGCAGGCTATTTCACACAGCATAGGGGCTTATGTCAGAAAAACATATGTAACTGGGCTCCACTAAAGGCCACAGAGGATGAGAGAAACATGGGAGGAGACCAAGAAGCTACATCTCTTGGTTAGACTGAGGTGAAAAGAAACATGTAGTGTCCTTGGGCAAGGGACCTCTTGAAAAAATCAGCTAACCCCCAGATTTTAAGACACTAAACCATGTGTGTCACATTTGGATTGCCTACAGCATGTGCACACTTTGTCAGCTCTTACACACCTTGCCCAGAGGAAGTACATCTGTGTGTGACCAGAACAAAACTCAGAAGGAGCAATGTCATCAGTGCTTGTGCATCACCTTAGGCTCTTTTGGCCACTTTCAAGTGGTTCTTTTCTGTAATACTCAATAGTGTTTCTCAGTTTTTACCCTTCCAGGAGATTTTTTTTTGTCAAGATTTAGTTAACATAAAAATCAGGTTATTTGAAGGAGGAGAAATCCCATTTCTTCTTCATTTAGATGACTATCAAATTATTTGCTTTTGTAATAACAATTTTTTTCACGGTGTCTGTGCTACAAA
The DNA here is from genome assembly GCA_013400955.1 of Drymodes brunneopygia. Taxonomy (NCBI): domain Eukaryota; kingdom Metazoa; phylum Chordata; class Aves; order Passeriformes; family Petroicidae; genus Drymodes; species Drymodes brunneopygia. The sequence goes on along the minus strand of VZTZ01022866.1, from coordinate 28,453 downwards.
TACAATTTTAACAAATTTCATCTGTGGATGTTGTTTATCTTTGAAAATTTAAAGGAAAAGAGTAGGACTCCTCACAGCAATCATTCACTAATAGCAAAGCTTCAAATTTTGCCAATCATGTAGATTTCAACTGATATATTTTTAAATGTTTTCCTTCACTCACATTTATATTAACAAAATACTTTAAAAATATTTACACTCTATTTTTAGTTTACTACAAAGGAGCTTTTCTGTAGTAGAAAATATTACTCTTTTTTTTTGGCCACAGATAAAAGATGGCAGCTTTAGGACTAAAACGGAAGGCTATATCTCCATCACAGCTAAAGCAAAATGCATAGAGCACCCAGTGCATGCATTTTCAAGCCCAACTGGTACTCACCCATTGGGCACCTCTCAGCTGGAGATCAGCTCTGCAGGCTCTTCAGTCTTCACCCTGGTTTTCTCAGGCACAAGAGCTTCTAAGAAGAGTCTTCAGCTTAAGAGATATGGAATCTTAGACACATGTGGTATTCAGTCTCAGCCAGAAATAGAGTCAGAAGTGGGAAAACCTGCTTACTTTCCAATTCTGCTCCCCTGATGTATATTCTTGGGAGCTTCAATTCGAGGATGAGTCATGCCCGAAACTCTCCTGTAACTAAGGCATCTTAAGGCTGTAAAGGGTCAACAAAGTAAGGCAGCTGCTCTCAAGTGCAGGAAGTGTTTCCTTGAACCTCACAATCCATGCCATCTTCTAAAAATAAACGCAAAGCAGATAGATATTTCAGAAAGAACAAATGAACACCAGGCAAACACCTTCACCTTAATCCAAGCCCCAGGGACGCAGGACTTGATAAGAAAATGTTATTTAGCACCTACATAAATATAGGTTAGAAAGCTATATTTCCACCTATATAAATACATATATTTATATACGCCTCTATAAATCTGGTATCACATTAAAAGGAGACCAGGACATTATGTTCATCGTATTCATGGGGAAACTAAGCCCTTGGAGGTGGAATGGCTTGGTCAAAACCAGATCTGGGTCTACCTGTATTGGATTAGACCCATTTCATCCTGAAAATATGCTGTCTCTGACTACAGCCACCAGACATCACAGGAAAGTATAAGAAAACTCCCATGTGTTGACAAATCTGTCTGGTTACATTATTGTGAGGTGCAGAAGGGAGGCTGATGCAATTGGTGAGTAAATCTTCAGAAAAAAAAAAGCCATAGGAAATTATTTATTCTTTCCTTTCATATGATACAAGTAGCTTATGGAAATGTGTGCTAGAAAAAAAATATGAAAAAGCTCAGAACTGTAGTTTTAAGTTACACTGTCAATGTCATGCAACTCACCCTGAAATTAGAGAGCCACCTAAAGAACTTAGTTAATCTGTCACGCCTCCAAAGCCTGCAATGCAAAGGACATAAAGTCTTGTCTTTAACTATTGAAATACAAAGTGAGAAAGTCACCAAGAATATAAGGAACTTGTATAATACTGACATGGATAAATTTCAGTACTGGAGTGACACCCAGGGAAATTTGCCGCTTGCTTATCTGAGGCTCAGGCAGTGAAATTCAGCTAAAACCAGAGGAAGCTGTGAATTGCTTGCAGTGTTTTGACTGCCAGGACTTCAGAATCATCAGGGACACAGAAAAACCATACTTACTGCTGATCTTGAGAGATTTCATGGAAAACAACCCCAAACTAGAAATGAAATTAAATGTTAATTAACATCCAAGTGTAATCAAACTAAAGACCACCTCCCATGGAAATAGCAGAGGAAGACACCTGTCCAACAATACCTTTCCATCAGATGCGATTTAAACAAATATTTGGTTTGCATTTTTCCATTGGTTAAAAGTCATACTATCATCACAGTCTCCCCTGAGTGAATTGAAGGGGTTCAGCTGTCTATTTCAGCATTCCAATTAGGATTTCTGCAGAATAGTGTGTCAAAAGGATGACATTTTACATAGCTTCATGATTACCAGAATTTAAGAACTTTTGTAGTTTGGAAAGATCTAAGGTTTGTTGGAACTCAAAATTAATTGACATCACTTAAAATATGGCACCATTTTATTTTAGCCTTAACTGTTGTTAGTTCACTTATTAAGAGCCTCCTGCCAAAGCTAACCACTTTTACTGCCTAGTAAAGAGAATACCAAAAGTCTTATCTGGTATTAAAGAGCTGTCATGGACATGAATGCTCTATGCATGGATATTACAGACAATTCCTATCAGACTATGATAGTAGGAATACATAGAGATAATGGCTGACTTTGGGTGTGTCATTTCAACTGAAGATTCAGAGGTGATCTCAGCCATCAGTGTTGTAAGGACAACTTTGTTTCTTGCAAATTATGCTTTAGAGAGCAAGTAATTATGTCCTGCCTAGCACTGGACTGTTATTAAGTGTTACAAATTTAAACAGAGCTCTGAGCCTTAATTACCCTGACACACAAAGTATTCATGTGTTACGTGGAATACCTTATTTCAACAGTCTGCATGTTCCAGGCCATTCCTGCAGCTGATCTGATTAATAAAGAGCCCTTGTGCATAACACCCAAGAAATGAGTAGTGTATGGCAATGTACTAAAGCTGTTGGTATGAAGCAGCAGTTGCTACCACACGATGTAGGTTTCTCTTGCCTTTCCTGCAATAGGAAAGGTACACCCCACTCTGTACCACAGGCTCTGTTGTGCACTTGGTGAGGAAAAGAAATGCTCTGCTGCTCCATGCACTTAGACCTGCCCTCACAGAGTCAGGTACTGAAATAGATTTTAAAAAAACCCAAAAAAACTAGTTCTTGTTAAATGATCCTCTTTAGTAGTTTCAACATCACAAATAAGATACACCATTTATTTGTTTCAGTCTTGAATATCTCTGCCATCTATTTTATTCATTATTTTATAGTACTCTGTTACAAGCTCCATATTTTTAGGAGGCAAATCCCACCCCCAAAGACTTGCAGTGCATGCTGGAACTATGCATGGGAGTAAAGCCTGAAAATAGACCATCTTTCTGCACTTCAAAGGCCCTAGAATAATCTGGCAGACAAGTGACATTAAAAAACACAAAATGAAGATTCAGAAGCAATAAATGAGTTGTGGAAAGTAGATCTTGATCTTGCATTAAAACAAGTGTACATTTTGTAGAAATGAGGCATAGGACTTGGAGTCTCTTTTTATTACTACACACTGCCTTTAAATCTGCCCTGTGATTCTTACAAGATCAAACTTTTCCCTTTTCTCTCTGTGACTTCTGCGCTCATTACCTTACTAGATTTTTTGTTCAATAACCTTCTCCTTTGACTTCCTAAATAAAAAGATCATTTCATATTCAGTGAATTAAACACATGGCTTTCAATGTATGTCTCAGAACAGTACACTTCAAGAAAAAGAAATATGTTTTCCAGATAAAACATCAGAATGAAATAAACACAGAAACAATGTGCCTTTGGGGAGTAAGAAAACACTCCAGGGCTGATTATATTTGCCAGAACACTGAACATGGACTCATCAGATTGATTAAGTCTGTCATAACAACGAATCATGGAGCTATAAAAGACAAAATTCAATATTCTTTCTAAAGACAGAAGCCTATTTTTAAACTATCAAANGAAGGGGAAGGGGAGGGAACTCAGGGGCAAAGGACAAGCATAGATTCTGTATTGAAAGAAAAACTCCCCTTGGAAAGCAATGAAGATATGAGGGGCTTTCCACAAAATATTTCTTATTCTGTGAAAACTTGATCTGATCTGGAGAGAATTCCAGAGTCAGCCTAAAGCCAGGAGTAAAAAGTTGAAGCAAAAAAGTCAGCTGGGGGCTGCCAGTCAGATGCCTGTCCAGAGATTTCCTGTTCTCCTGCACACGCTGTGCAGGGCCATGCAACTCCTTGAGAGCTGCAAATTCTTGGAGTCAAAGCTCATGTTCTCCTGACATCACACTTCCTGTGGAGCATAACTGCTAGTTTTGTACAAAAACCAAAGAAAACATCACATCAGCCATCACTGGTTTCATGGTTTAAGAGGTAGAAACACAGGAGATTTTTTTATCTGCCAGATGTAGCCACTGCCCTGGGAACACATCCAAGTATGTTTCTCCTCAAGTGACAGATCACAGAGAGGCTGAAAAAAGAGCTTGTTTATTTTTTTTCTTTTGTACAGCAAATCACTTTTCTCATTTCTTGAGTATCCAGTAGCTGAGGAGAAATGTTTTCCTGCAGATGTAAGCTCAGCTTGTAAGCGCTATGGACATTCTTTTCTTGATAAAAGACTCACTGCTCACTAAAAATATCCAGCTTCTGAAGTAGAAATGATTCTCCTTCAGCATCTCTGGACTGCAGAGACACTCAGAAGCCAGTATGATCTGCTATAACCCTACCCCCTAAGTCTCCCCCAGTGTGAAATTATCTCAAAGGAGAAAAAGTTAAACAAAAGTATATAAAATGTTTGTCCTCAACTTTTCCACTTTTCTGAGGATGATTCGAAGACAAAAATAGGTAGAATTTGCAGGACCACTGCAGACTTCCAAACAGGTAAGATATAGCATGCAATTTTTAATGACCCCTTATCATAAAGGGCACTGACAAGAGAAACACTGATTTATTCACATTAGTATTTAAAGAGTACAGCAGAAAAGAGAAGAGAAAGCATAATGTTATAGAGTAAAAAATACATCTCAAATGCTATGTATATCTAGATTCTATTTTGTTCGCAACAGTCTGAAGCTTGCAATTCATCAGCTGGTCCTCAACCCACACTCACTGCAAGTTCATTACTTCATTGGAGGGAGAAAAAATGGACTACATGAATCACACTTCCTATTGTTGAAGAGCTAAAATTAAGATTTGTGAAGATCAAAAACTGTCCTAGCTTTAGTGTCTATCTAGTTATTTACCCATCAACAAAACATTTCAAAGCTTCAAAGACTACCTTTTGCACGGTAGGACATGAAACAGTAATAACAATGGAGCTCAGCTCCTCCTCTTTGTATTTTCTTTTCATATTTTTGCCTAGTATTTCAAATTTATGATTTTGCAACTGATTTTACATTGCTCTTCTTCTTGGCTAGATACCAATGACTGCTGATACCTAAGAGTGGTATTCTTATCCTCAAAGCCCAACTGAGCCAAATGTGTGACTCACGAAGTTCCATCTAACAGTCTGTCTGTTCAGAAAACCCAGTATTAAAATGAGATTAATTGAAATGAGAAGACTCAGGCTGGAACACACACATAGCCTTAAATAACTGAAAATACACCATGAGCTTGGAAAGTGCACAGCATTTAATTTTTAAGGTCTCTTCCGTGCTTCCACTGGAACCACATGGAGCTTACATTTCCTTATATTCTACACCCACACCATCCTACATTATAATTCACATGCGAATATAGTGGCCTAATACGTGCACTAGTTCAAAACATATTAGAGCATATTAGCTCTACAGTATGGTATTTTTTCCTAAGCTTACACAGTTATGACTGACAGCAAAGGTCATTGAAATGTATTTAGTCATCCTTCTATTTAATTTGCAGTTTCCCCCTCAGGCACTAATTTGTATTTACAATTAAAATGCTAATATAACTAATAATATAACTCTCAAGAAAACAAGACTGTTGGTGAAGCATCAGAATTTGTCTCAATTTTCAGAATTGCAGTCATCTCACAGTCTTTCTATTTCAGTGTATTTCAAATGCTCAGCAGCTATAAAAATTAGACTGCCTTATCTGGAATGTTATATTGTCAATAACTCATCTAATACCAGGTGCTTGGTCTCTGAATAGAGGTAAAGGAAGAACCAAGAAACTGGAGGAAAGATTTACTGCCTCTAATATCATATCTTTCCAGTCAAGTTGCTGTACAGAAACTAGAATTCATTGAAAATGTACCCTCACCCATAAATCTTGGTCCTTTAATACTTTTTAACCATCTCAGGAGTGACACTATCACTGTTTGGTTCATCGGCCAGGCAGTGAGTGCTCAAACTGTGAGAGCACATGACTCATGCCACTCCTGGGGCAAGCCCACAATGCTTATCAACCAGAGTTCCCATTGCAGTGACCCTACAAGGCTGTCAAACACATAATACTCATTTTGGGGATGATGAGGCATGATCTTGTTACTCCTGTGTACACAGTATATTCAACTATAGTTTTGAAAGTCGTGTCCCCAACAACTTTTGCATTGTATAAGGATTCTTTTTATTGCATCAGTATATTCCGTCCTATATAGCTTAGGTTTTGTAAGGCATAAATTAATGTATTATGTTCAAACATACATGTAGTTTGTATATTAACATTAAAAAGGTTTATCAAAGCAGATTTAAAGTTGGGCTTTGAAAACAAGACTTTCTGATTTTCCAAGGCTGGGATTTGTTATTTTTTGTTGAGTTTTTTTGTAAAAAAATACCACGTCTTTTAACAATGTTGAATTTGTTTTCAGGGCTGTATTTTTCTTTTTAAACAAAGAATAAAAATATGTGAAAACTCTTGGTATAGTTGTAGACTCTGATACAGATGTTATTAAATGTAATGTGATGTTACTATGGCTTCCTCTTTTTTTTTTTTTCTGATTGATAATAAAGGAGCTAGAGCTGGGCAGGAATTGTCCTACGCAAAGTACATCGGTGAAAAAAATCTCATTAATTAAAAACAATGCTGAGAATCCATTTCTTAAATGTCTTATCTTTTGCCCACAGTCCCACAGGTAGGAGACAGTCACCCTCTCTACCCTTTATTCTCAATTAGGAGACACAAACGATCAAAGAAGTCATTCCCCTCCTAACACAGGCTGTTCCAGATGGTAATTCAGCTCACCCCAGTCAGACACCTGTCTGAGAACACAGCAAACCACCTTCAGGAATGTCTGTCTCTCTCCACTCGCCATCAAGGGTAGACAGGGTGACAGGCTCATAGCTCAAGATTTTCTAAGGTTTATGATAGAAATTGCATCTGAAGTGTTTGCTCAAACACAGTGGTTACGGTCAGCTTTTCAGGTTCTGCCATTCTCTGTCAGCCAAGGATCACAGGTACCACATTATCTGACCCCATGGGCTGCCCAGACTCTGCAGCCTGGGGAGCCAACTTGGGAGAGCTGAGTTTCAGAAACACTACTGAAATGTCCATTTCCCAGGAAGATACATATATATATGGAGATGGACATATATTACTTTTTCTTAAGAGCATGAAAATATCTGAAGCACCCAGCTTTCTTATGAATCAGAAATTCTCAACTCAGCAAGTCTTACTGGAACCCCATTTATTTCTGGACTTTGATATTTGAAGATGAGGCATTAGAGAAACATGGCTATTTTAACACCTGCTTTCAATCCAGTTAATAACTTTGCACCTGATACATTCTTCCCCATTAAGTCAAATTTATGCTAATACTGTCCTGATTAGCAAATACTATTTAAAGCTGGTTTATGGGATGATTTCTGAATAAGGTAGGTGTGTAGATTCAGTGAATTTCAACTATCAGATTATGAACTTCACAAACTATCTATAGGTATCTCTGCAAAACAGTGGAACAGCCTGCAGGATGACAAGTACTGACAATTATGGAGAGATTTTTCTTGCGCTGGGTAAATCTTTGCTTTTACTGAATACAACACAGTCTCTAGTATTGAAAACCACAGAATTCCAATGTTAAAGTTACTTTATGGAAAATTCATGAAACTCACTCAATTCTGAAGATACTTGAAACACAAGGCATGTACTTTAAACAATTCCAAAACTGGATTGCATAGGCTGTGCACTGCAGGGCTTAATGAAAGGTGAAGCAAAGGGCACCGAGCTGACAGGCTCAGCATGACAACTGTGTATCTTCTTTTGAAGAAGCAACATCTCTGGCCTCTCTGCACTACATGTCGTGGCATGGAATGGGCAGACCTGAACTCATTCTATAAATCCTACTGTATCCTGAAAGACATCTTTTCTTCCTTTTTTCCCCCTCTGAAAAATGCTTCCGGCAATAACTTCACATCTACAACATTCTGCTACTCTTTAGGATATAGAAAAAGCAGCAAAGGCACAGACTGGATACATTTTTGTCCTCCTTCAATTAATTTGAGCTCTGAGGGAAACACCTAATGATGTATTTACAGCATGCTATTTTCAAAGCACTATTATCATATTAATAACCTATTCATCTCACCCCATGGTGACTCAGGTGATTTCACATTTCTACTACATTACAGAAGCAGAAGTACTTAGGAGAATAATTTTCAGAGCTGAACACAAGAAACATATCTTCATGCTCAACAGTTAGAAGATGATATCCCGCATCAATCAAGATATAACATCTAATGCACTAAGGGCAAAAGCACATACTAAACAAGACAGTCTGCACTTGTGTAGGTTTTTTTCAAGCACAGGAACTGGATCAATAGCCACTTTTCATGGGAAGCATCACTGCATTTGTTTTAGAATCAGAGAAATTGATGCACATTAAACTAATCCAATTGCTTAAAGCTATTTGATACCTTCTGGCAATATGGCAGAGAGTTTCAGACTGTGTAACCTACAGGTCAAGTCTGTCACATAGAAAAGCAACTACTATTTTCTTTCAAAATGGTAATGCTGCTGCTTGCCTAGCATATGAGAGGCAAGTTCATGTCCTTTTCTCTCTCTACCCACAGGTCTTGCCTTTCTGCAAAGCATCCTGTTTCTCAGAGTCCTGGGATAACAGCAAGGAGTAGAAGCTCCTTTTCTAGCTGAAGCTGGTTTTCTCTAAAATAATAAATAAATAAATAAAGCAGTAATTAAAACCTCTTTGGGCTAGAAAACAGTTATATGCTTGTAGATAAAGTATTCAGCTGGAAAAAGTCAGTCCTGCTTAATGTCATGTTTAAGCAGCCAGGACTATTGTTCTCCAATAATTGAGTCTCTAGCCAGGGGCTGATGGCAAATACCAGGATTCAGTAACATTTGTCTTACACACCTTCTGCTGCAGCAAGTCTTTGTGTTTTGGCACTCAACGTTGGACCTCAACTTTGCTGTGCCATTCTGTATTTCCAGTTTTAATCCTTAATGCCTGCTCCTAGTAGGATGCTAAACCCTCCATTAGAATCATATATTTATACCACATCCTCATTTTGCAACCTCATACCCAGTAACTCACTGGCCAGGAGGCTCTCCCAGTGTACAGGCAGACCTTAACTCTATTTAAGGGAGATATAAACACATTTTCCCATGTTAGGTGCCAGGTTAGCTACTAATTAACTTGATGTGTAATATTTTAATTTTTTTTCTGTTGCAACTCTTCCACACTTAGGGGATATTTAATTCACTGTTGTCTCTGAAAAAAAGAAAGACACAGAGAATGAGTCAGTAATTTAGTGGCTGAGAGGAAAAGACCTGAATTTCCATCTGCCTCATATAAGTATTTTATAGGCTATATATAGGCTTCAGCTCTTACCAGAAGGGTTGGATTAGAGGCAAAAAAATGCAGCAAGCTAGAATTGATCTGACAAAAAGGACGTTACTGGTGAACAGACTGTGTAACAGAGTGCTCGGCAGCAGCGGCAAAGGGACCTGATACAAAATGGAGGGAGGGGACAACAGAGACATGGTTTTTTGAGGGGCAAAGTGTACAAGTGCAGTCTTGGTCCCAGAAAATCAGCCCGGGCTATGCTTTTCTGCAGGTACTTTGGATCCAACCCACAGAACAGCCTCAGGATCCAACTCTGACTTCCCCACAGCATCTCACCACCTATGCAGAGTGGAAAAGCACCAGTTTCGTCATTGTAAGGTCTCTGCTGCCCATAAATCTTCATTTCAGACAGAAACATATACTCTTAGAGAAAGTTCAGAGGGCAAGTTCCAGCTATGGCAGTGTCCATTCAGTCAAAAGGCTGCAGGAGTTTTTTTTTCTCCCCCAGCACTGGCCTGGAGAAAGAGACAGCTGCCCCAAGGATACAGGGTGCCCCAATCCCACGGACACCGGTAGATCCTTTGGCTATGTGTTTTGAGGTATTTATCACCGGTGAGTTGGCAAATACAAGGACAGGGTGTCCAATCCCACGGACACCGGCAGATGCCCTGGCTGTGTGTTTTGGGGTATTTAGCACCAGTGGGTTGGGAAGTACAAGGACACCGTAAATACAAGGACAGGGGCGTCTAATCCCTCGTACGCTGGCAGATGCTCTGGCTGTGGGTTTTGGGGTGTTTACCGCCATCCGGAGCGGCTCGGGCTCCAGGCCACCCCGCATCCGCATCCGCATCCCCTCCCGGGCCGGGCGGGGCGGGGCGGCGCGCGCACAGGTGCGGCAGCTCGCGCCGGGCCCCGCCCTTCCCCCGGGCACCACCTGGAGGGCGGGGTCCAGCCCCGGCGGATGGATACATCACCTGCGCTCGCCAGGTGACCCCTTATCCCGGGGCACCGTTCCGTGCCCTTCTAAAGCCAGCCGGCGGTTTTTGCTCTTTGGGAAGCTCCGAGTTGGGGCGACATGGCGGCGCGGCCCTCGGGAGCCGCGGACTATTTGTCACCCCGGAATGCGGGGCTGTCGCGGCCGGGGTGGGCGTGTGCGCGCGCGCCGTCCCGGTAGCGGGCGGGGAGGGAGGCGGCTGCGTCCGCGTTC
>VZTZ01022866.1:0-17807 GCA_013400955.1 Drymodes brunneopygia | reverse complement strand
CCTCCCCACGCCGGGCCCGGGGGCGGCAGCGGGGTCGGGTTCGGGGGCAGCGGCGGACGGGCGGGCGAGCAGCCTGACCTTTCCGTGTGAGCCCGTTCAGCCCGCCCGGGCGCTGGGCTGCAGCCGCCTTGTCCTCCAGCGAGGACCCCCCAGCCGGGCTTTATGCAATGACTGGCCCAGCCCTTTCCTGAAGTTTCACGGCTGCGTCCGCTTCCTGCGCTGCCAGGTATCGATCCGGAGCGGGCTGTGCCCTTCGGGAAGGGGCTGGCCGATGCCAGGGGTAGATGCCAGATGACTTGAATGTCGAGTGTCCAAAACAATGTACCCTGCCATGCTGACTCAGTCAGAATACCAGGCTCTGTGAATCTGGATGTCTGAGTCTGGTTAGATGTGTCACAGATGTGACTTTGGCGATTAATGGAATTTGAAAGATTATATCACTGTCAAATCTTACAGTGCTTTAGTCTAATTTATTTTTCCTACACAAAAGTGGAGATATATTTGCATTTGTATTTACCTTGGATTCTGTGGCTTTCAAATGGAAAAATGGAGTACATCCCTCTTTCATCTAGAGTCAATTGCTTAAGATCTTATTCTAAATAAGGCGACTGCACAGTAAGTTATTAGGTGTAATGCTTCGTGAATAACAATTGGGAGTTTAGACTGTATGATTAATGCCAGCGCTGCCTTGTTCAGTCCTTCTCCTCATCAAGTGGAGGTGAAGTATGAGTGAGCTTCGTTGGAGCAACCAGAAATGGTGCTCTGTGTGTAAATTCTCTTCCCATCTGTGTGTGTTTTCACTCTACATGCAAGTCATGCAGTGCACAATCAGAAAGACTGTATAGTCCTAATATAAATTCTTAGAAGTAGATGATATAGATTACACCAAAGATAATTGGTCTTTGTATTTTGTAAGTAACTCTACCTAACCATTTTCTAACACGGCTTCTCTTGCTACCTGACCACTGGTTACCATGTAAAAGGCTCTTTGTAACCAGTGGCTTTCTGGAAAAAGCGTGTTTGTATGTTCTGTGTATTATTGGCACTTTGTATTTCTGTGCTGAATACTACTTGGAGTTGCTTGCTGATAGAATTCCATACGTAAGTTGTCCCACACAGCCCTAGGGCTGTGTTGTTCAAGATTAGAGTCTGGATTTCTCCCGTTACTTGTTGTCCTGTTTTCCAAGTTTTCTCTTTCTAACTCTCACTTAGTCAAAATATTTCTAAGTCCCTGTAGCCCTCAGTTCTCAGCATCTTTTGCCCTTTCAGTTCTGCAGTGCTGACACTTTCAGCTTCCTTTTCCTTATATTTGTGTTAATGAGTGTTTTTATTCACTGTTCTTTTCTGTGGTGCTTTCTTTTGTAAGATCAAGCTTTGGTGTATCTTGAACTTGTTTTTTTTCTGTTCAGGTTCTGGAGGACCTACCAATCTCTTGACCAGCCTGTCTTCTGCTATTACATATTAATTCATTTTTGAAATTTCTAATAGACTATTTTACTTAGGTACCTACTAAAATCTGATGACAATTCTGAAAGCTTTTTGCTCAACTTCTCCTTTGCTGTCTTTCTGTGTGCCAGAAGCATGGCTTGCTTTCACCCTGTTTCCAGGAAAGCTGGCATGAAAGTACTGGGTGATGCAATGTGAGGGACTTGTGGTTTGGCGGTTTCTTTTTTATTTATTCTATTTCTTCCTTTAAGTTTAATCTGCATTTGCTTCATTCTGTTGTGGCAGTTTTTATTTTAAATCTTGTATATTAGTTCTGTAGTGCTCTCTGACTGCCTGTACTGTGTATGTTTGGGGTTTTTTCTAGTTGGAAGGAAGAGTGTGGAATGATAAACTCACTTCAGTTGCAGCTCTTCTAAAGGCAATTGACTGAGATGTGGCCATATATACACAGTTTGTGCAGATTTCTTGCTTGAAGTTTAGGAAATTTCCTTCTGGGAAGGAGAGTTGTGTGAACAATGTTGAGATGCCTGTACTGTACCCTGAAGTTTGNGGCGCTCGCGGCCGCCGGTTCCCGTGGCCGCGCCAGGGCAGGAGCGTCCCCGGCCCCGCTCCAGCGCCGCTCCAGCCCCACCATGGCCACCCGCTCCTGCCGGGAGAAGGCGCAGAAGCAGAACGAGCAGCACCAGGCCATCCTGGCCAAGCTGCTGCGGGAGGAGGACAACAAGTACTGCGCGGACTGCGAGGCCAAGGGTACGCGGGGCGGGGGTCGCGGGGGCCCGGCCCGGGCTGGGCGCGGCGCTGCTCGGCGGGTCCCGGCTCNGTGGCTTTCAAATGGAAAAATGGAGTACATCCCTCTTTCATCTAGAGTCAATTGCTTAAGATCTTATTCTAAATAAGGCGACTGCACAGTAAGTTATTAGGTGTAATGCTTCGTGAATAACAATTGGGAGTTTAGACTGTATGATTAATGCCAGCGCTGCCTTGTTCAGTCCTTCTCCTCATCAAGTGGAGGTGAAGTATGAGTGAGCTTCGTTGGAGCAACCAGAAATGGTGCTCTGTGTGTAAATTCTCTTCCCATCTGTGTGTGTTTTCACTCTACATGCAAGTCATGCAGTGCACAATCAGAAAGACTGTATAGTCCTAATATAAATTCTTAGAAGTAGATGATATAGATTACACCAAAGATAATTGGTCTTTGTATTTTGTAAGTAACTCTACCTAACCATTTTCTAACACGGCTTCTCTTGCTACCTGACCACTGGTTACCATGTAAAAGGCTCTTTGTAACCAGTGGCTTTCTGGAAAAAGCGTGTTTGTATGTTCTGTGTATTATTGGCACTTTGTATTTCTGTGCTGAATACTACTTGGAGTTGCTTGCTGATAGAATTCCATACGTAAGTTGTCCCACACAGCCCTAGGGCTGTGTTGTTCAAGATTAGAGTCTGGATTTCTCCCGTTACTTGTTGTCCTGTTTTCCAAGTTTTCTCTTTCTAACTCTCACTTAGTCAAAATATTTCTAAGTCCCTGTAGCCCTCAGTTCTCAGCATCTTTTGCCCTTTCAGTTCTGCAGTGCTGACACTTTCAGCTTCCTTTTCCTTATATTTGTGTTAATGAGTGTTTTTATTCACTGTTCTTTTCTGTGGTGCTTTCTTTTGTAAGATCAAGCTTTGGTGTATCTTGAACTTGTTTTTTTTCTGTTCAGGTTCTGGAGGACCTACCAATCTCTTGACCAGCCTGTCTTCTGCTATTACATATTAATTCATTTTTGAAATTTCTAATAGACTATTTTACTTAGGTACCTACTAAAATCTGATGACAATTCTGAAAGCTTTTTGCTCAACTTCTCCTTTGCTGTCTTTCTGTGTGCCAGAAGCATGGCTTGCTTTCACCCTGTTTCCAGGAAAGCTGGCATGAAAGTACTGGGTGATGCAATGTGAGGGACTTGTGGTTTGGCGGTTTCTTTTTTATTTATTCTATTTCTTCCTTTAAGTTTAATCTGCATTTGCTTCATTCTGTTGTGGCAGTTTTTATTTTAAATCTTGTATATTAGTTCTGTAGTGCTCTCTGACTGCCTGTACTGTGTATGTTTGGGGTTTTTTCTAGTTGGAAGGAAGAGTGTGGAATGATAAACTCACTTCAGTTGCAGCTCTTCTAAAGGCAATTGACTGAGATGTGGCCATATATACACAGTTTGTGCAGATTTCTTGCTTGAAGTTTAGGAAATTTCCTTCTGGGAAGGAGAGTTGTGTGAACAATGTTGAGATGCCTGTACTGTACCCTGAAGTTTGGATTTCTATATACTTCCAGAAGACAGCTCAGAAAAAAGGAAACATCATCAGTTGTTCAGTTGAAAGTCAAGCTTGTCATGGGCATGCAATGCCACTGTTGAACTCTTGCTTATTGTATCAGTCTTTGCTGAAACTTACTTACCAAAAGAAGTGAAAACGCTGCAGCCAGCTGTTAATTCCTAATAATGTTTCATGCTTAATCCATGGTGTTTGAGTGCTCATGACTTGCTGCTGTCTGGCAAAGCTGTAGTTTTCCTAGTCCTGGAACGCGGAGCTGTCTGAGGCAGCAGCTATTAACGTGGCTCTGTTAGCTAACCAGAGCCTGCCAGCTGTCTGGCATTCCCCAGCCCATGATGGTCTCCTTCACCTCTTGCAACACTAACAGCATCCCTTTCATCTCTGGTCTTGTTTGTTATTAGTCCGGAGTTCCCTATGGTCAGTTCCACTGGAGAGCCTCTTCATCCTGGATTCTGCAGAAATTAACATGAAGCCATTCATGACAAAATGTTTACGACTTATTTTATGTCAATCCTAGTTCAGTTTCTTAATGTCATGCATTCTTTTTTTCTTTGAAATGTTGTCTGTTTTAGTTTGTTACTTTCCTTTCTTGTGTGAGCTTTGCTCCTTTGTCTGTTGTTTTCCTTTCTGTTGCTCAGTAGAACCCTCCAAGCTCTGTGTTTTATTTCATTTTCTGTTCACCTTATTGTGGGGTAACATCTTCATGATAAACTCTGGTTGTTTTAACAGAGTTGCAGTTGTCTTGGATCTTATTCTGGCAGTACTTAAAAACCTGGTTTTCAGTATGGTCTTTCAGGTAGCTCTCAGTTCTGCATGGGCACTTAACTGAAACTAAGAGGCTGTCATCACTAATTTCTTTCTCTCACCCTAGGTATTATAGTATCTCTTAAACCTCAGGTATTTACCCTAGGCTTCTTTTCAGATAGTCACATCCAAAGGTTGTGGAAATCTTGCAGATTATACTTGTATATCAGTTTTAACTGCTATTCTTTGAGGCACTGGGAATTCTTAAGTAGCTAGATATAGTTCAAAATCTCAAAAATATTATTTTGACCCTACAAAATGTAATGTGGTCCTGTTAGCATATTTACTACTCCTTACTTTCATTGCATCTACTGTAATGCGACTGTTGAACTCTTCCTTCATATCAATAAGGCTTTTCTGCTGGCTTTTACTTCTTGCATCAAAAAGGTGATACAGGATCTTACTACCATCCTATCACTCCTGAGTTACTGAGTAAGTTTTCCTTGCCCAGGTATAGGGCTGCCATATGGATTGCCCGCAAAGAAGTTTGAAGCATGCACCTTTCCGGTATTTATTGCATGCTTGCTCTGTATAAGAATTAGAAAAGCTATTTCTTGGTCATCCTCAAAATTATCTTTCTGTCATTAGCAACAGTCTTGTATCAATAACAAATCCGTCCTTTGATTTGTGGTCTACTTCTTCAAGTGTGAACAATGCAGATACATTGGATGGCTTTGTAAGGTGAGGAATACAGCTGAGGACACATCTGCCAGAGTAGCATTAAGTAATAATTAGAATTGCTGACCCAGGCAACAGTTTCTGGAAGTGATTTTTTTTCTGTATTTGCCTTTTGCCTGTTAAAATAGCTGCTATGAATCTGACTGTTGCTGCTAAAATGTGTTGAAAACTACCTGTTGTAGGGCCATACGGTAGTTGCCATATGTCACCTTCAAACTGTAAATCTTGCAGCTGTCAGAAAGACTAGATGATACTTCTGTGGGGGAGAAGCCTGAAAATTAAAGGTTCTGGAACTGTCTTTGCAATCACTGGGACTTCTGGAGAAGTGAGGAGGTTGGGATGACATTTGACAAGGCGGTTCTTGTCTCTGTACTGCCTGTTCTTTACATCCCTATCTGAACAGCTGCTGCATAAGGCCGTCGATGTCTGCCCAGTGTTGTATTACCGGGAAGAAGTTATACTGCTGTTTCTGATAGTTGTAGGAAATAGTAGGCTATGTTGACAGTGGCTTAAGTCACCTTGAAGTTTTGAAAGAGAGGCAACTGAAATACCTTTGTGATCCTTTTGTTTGTATAACTAAGTAAAGCTGGCAGGAATTGGAAGAATGTAGGAGCTGTGTCAGATATAGTGACTATGCCGAAAGCTATTGTAAAGCATTTGTATTTTTCCTACTTTTCACTGTAGAGGGAGGGTAATGCATTTTTTTAATTGCTGTTTCAGTACTGATATTTGAATCTCATGAGCAATAACACCTCTTAGAAATCTGACAAATGAAGCCAAAATAAAAAAACCAAACTGTTAACATCAGTCAGGGACTCTTTGACTATAGGTGCTCTAATTTGCTCTTTCTCTGTAGTTAGTACCTACTTACAACATGCTAGAAGTCTCCTAGGCTTGTGTTCTTATTGCTTGGCAGCAAGGCTGGTGTTGTTAGGATGCTGATATTAAATACTGGATCAAGTGCTTAGAAGTTGAAGTGTGTGATGAAGCACAAAAGGAGATTGGTTTCAAAGATCATTAGGAACAGCATCAGAGTCTTATGCTTCCTATTTACAGGGATGGTCACACTAGACCCAGACTGAAGGCCTTCAGTTTACAGGTTTGCTTGCTTAGATGGACAGTCCTTAGATTCTGCTGGATATCTGGTCCCCTTCTCAGAAAAAACAGTGTGAATGTTCTCTGACATATCTTTTCTGTCTGTGCTTGTGTTTGGATGCTGTCTTTAATACAAATGGATTGACTACTGAAGTCTGTAAATTCATCTCCCAATCAAGAAGGCAATTACCTGAGCTGTCAACTGCTTTAGGTTTTTTTTAAACTGCAATCAAGTTAAAATAACATAATTGAAACTTGCAGACCTTAGTATCAACAATTGTAGATGATTTGGGCCTTCAGAAAAGGTGAATAAATCTCTGCATCAGAGGAAGTGTTCTGGTTTTTTGTTTTGGGTTTTTTTAAAATGTTTACTTATTTCGTGTCTGATAGTGCTTGAAGCCTGTTTAAATCATCTGCTACCAAAATCCTAGTAGAAAGAAGCACACTGACACTGTTGCTTGTTCAACCAGATTAAAATTGGTTTATTTTGGTTATAATATTAATGAAAATACTTTTCAGTATTTATTGTTATACTGTACAGTCATTGAATATCTGTACATGACTGAAGACTTGGCCTTGTGTTTGATGAGTGGCAGGTACAGGCTCTTGGGAGTGTGTGGAGAGACTGGGTAGGAAAGATTGTCATACCAATTTGTGTGTAGCTAGAACTTAACTTCCTTAACAACTAACCAATTCCAAACACAGTGTCTCTTAGCAGTGGGGGAGAAAAAAATACAGTTTAAGCAAGTGGACTAACTAGCTATGAAAAGATATCTGGAATATTCCAGATATGTTTACAGCTGTTCAGACTCCTTTGTGTAGACATTCAAGTCTGCATATGATCTCTTCTATGGCTCGGAGACCAACTTAAATATTTGTGTATGATCATCAGTTCTTGTGAAGCTGCTTTTGCTGTTTACTTGTTTAATGTCTGGTCTTTTAACTGTCTTAGCCTTGCCTGTATACTTTAGAGATAGTGTACTTCTTTCTCAAGCAGATGGCAAACTCTTACAGCTTGCTGCCCTCAGCCTGTGCAAGGCATCAGCTTTTATCTCACTGTCAGTGTAAGAAAGCTTTGTGACAGCTCATTGACAGAGCTCACACTAGGGCAAAGCATTGGCTGCTGCACCTCCTCAGGTGAGGATCTTTCCTGTCTTCCTCCTAAGGTGGAGAAACCCCTGAGAGGACACCAGGGGGAATAGAACACAGCTGGGTTGTGCTGGAGATCAGTTTCACATGTCATCTATGGTTCAACTTCTAGCCCCATATTGAAGTTCAAACACAAAGTACCAGCTTACTAGTAGCTGATTGTGCTGTGTGGATATTCTGGACCAGTTTTTGCAAGTATCAGATGTTACTGCAGGTCACTTGGGTCAAGAAATTGCTAGTACTTCTTTGTCTATTTCTGTTGCAGGATTCACATTGCCTCTGCGAGATCAGCTTGGTAAAGATCATGTGAGTGTAACAGACTGGAATATGAATTGACAGATACAAGTGGAGGCCTCTGGCTGTCCAGTGAGGCTTTGCAATATCCTTCCATAAGGAATAATGAAGGCAAAGCACTTTGATTTGGGGTTGTTCTTAATTAAACTTAGCAAATGGAATGGTGTATCTTGAACTCTAATCATAGTAAGGAACTGTATCACTAGAAGTCATAGTGATAATCTGGTACCTAGCTGATACTTTTCTGGCCTTTTTATCAAAGATAGTGCCTTCAGAGACCCTTAGGGACCAGAAACTCACTTCGGTCTCTCTTGGGGCTGTATAACCAGGATTATTTTTCCTGATTCCCTGCTACTAAATAAAGCTACCTCAATGCTCTGTTTTTGTTGTATGTGCTCTTACCTGTTGCTGTCAGCGGCTGGATAAGACTGAAACTTAGGAATTAATTGCTGTTGCAACCCTGAGAATGATAATTGTGTTCCCCAGGAAAAGAGCCTTTAAGACACCTCACTTGCTGGGGGTAAAGTATGGCAGCCTTAGCTTAGGACTTGTGAATGGGGTGTTGCAGTGTTAGGTGGCACTAGTGGCCCCTGTAAGGAAGGGGGTTGTTTCCATTTCCTGCCTTTGAACTTAGCATTGCTTTGACAAGAGGCTGGACTAGATGACTTCCAGAGGTCCCTTTCAACCTAGTTATTTCTGTGACTACTAAAAAGTATTTGTGGGACTTGTTGGTTTGTTTTTTTTTTATTATTATGTTGCACATCTTTAGATTCTCTGAGGTGTATTATTCAGATGTAGAAATCCTTATGTGCTTAGTTTTCTGCCCTACATTCATAAATTATTGGCAATCTAAGCTGTTTCTGTTGTGTGGAGCATAAGGGTGGGACAGTTCCTGAAAAGTGATTATTGCTGTGGAAGACACCATGCTCTTGCCTTTTTAAAGTGCAAAAGACCCCTGTTCTTTTGGTCAGGGCTACAGGTGTGTGTCTTGGAGTGGTCCTGAAGCTGCGATTCTGCCACTCTTTTGTGATGAAAAAGCTGCTGCAGGATGCTGTTTATACCAACTGGTCTCTGCTTTGTTTCTGAATTTCCTTTTGCAGAATGGAACAATGCTGTCTTCCCTCTTTGGTCTGAATGCTATAAAGAGCAAAGAGCAGCTGTGCTGCAGCCTTAAGAGGTCTTTGTACATGATACAGAGGAAGCAATTAGATAGATGCGATAAGCAGACTTTTAGGGAGGTACTCTTTCCTGGAAAGGTGACTCCTTCTTTAATGCATGCATCCTATAGGATTTAAGAGAGTCAATTATCAGACATTACTCAGGGAGTAGTCAGTAATTGATTTAGCTCAGGTGTCACATTGTCTTAGAGTGGCTCAGTAAGGTTCAGTTGAGCATGATTCAGCTTTACTTTAGGAACTCTGGTGCTTTGTAGTGTTCTCTTGTGGCCATAACTAAATTCTCCAAGACATAATGACTTTGCCTTTTGAACAGGTAAAGTTGTTTAGTGATATCTTATTTTCATGTTGAGGTTCTGAAGAGTTAGACTGATGAAACCATGACTAGTTAAATCCATCTTCACTGTCCTGTCAGCAAGTTGTTTTCAGATATTATACCAGAGTAAAATGAGGTAGGACTGAGCTATGGTTTTTATTGGCATTGCTGAGTGGGATAGCTCACAGCTGGAGGACTGCAATGGATGAGTACAGGTGGTTTGGAAGGCTGGACTGGGATGGTGGTAAAGGGGAGCTGCCATTTGCTATGAGAGCAGTGGGGGCTGCCTGCGACTTTACCTGGAGAGGAGTGAGGCAGTTGAGAGCTAATGGGTCAAAAGTAGTAATGAGGATTTCCTTGGATGACTCAAGCCTAATGTTCACAGGCTTTCATGCTTAATGGGGAACTTGGACCACCCTTATTATTTTCTGGGGGACAACAAGCTTCTGACGGGCACTGATGCCCATATCAATGCAAGTGGTTGAGGACCTGTCTCTTATAAACAAGGAAGGACAGGTTGAGGATATAAAGGTTAGGAGGGAGTCTTGGCTGCAGTGGTCATGAGGTAGAAGAGTTCAGGATCTGAATTGGAGACAGCAAAGCAAAGAGTAGGATTGCAACCATAATCTTGAGGAGGGAAGGTTTTCTTCTGTTCAAGGATCTTCTTGGAAGAATCGTTTGGAAGATGGCTCTGAGCAGAGAGCCAGGAAAGCTGGTCAGTTACTTCTTTAAGATCTAGTGTGGCATATTGCAATGAATAGGAAACAATACCAAGACACCAGGGGTCCTGCTTGAACGAATGACAAGTTTCTGAAAAAGCTTAGACAAAAAGGAAGCATATAAGAGGTAGAAGCAGAAACATGTGGCCCAGGGAGAGCCTGGAGACATCATCCAAGCATGCAAATGTGTCTAGGTCGGAAAGCCAATGTCCATGTGGAGTTTACTCTGACCAGGTATATGTCAGTGGCAACAAGGGAGGCATTTACAGATTACTGGCAGCAGAAAGAATGGAGAAAATGTAGGCCTGCTGCTGAGTGGGGAGGGTAACTGCACATAAGGGATATGGAAACATCTGAGACATTCAATGCCTTCTTTGCTTTGTTCTTTACTAGTAAGGCTTGCTTTCAGCAATTCTAGACAAAGAAAGCATACTCTCAGTAGAGGAGGATCAGGTTTGGGATCACTTACAGAAACTGGATGTACACAAACCGGTGGGCTCTAATAGGATGCAGCCAGGAGTGAGACAGGGTGGCCACAGTAACTTTGTGGTGACACTCATTAACTAAGGTCATGGTTACTGGGGGCATGGTGGGTTTTTGGGGGCTAAACTGAAGCAAATGTCCTTACTACTGCTGGAGAGGGCAAGAAGGATCGTCTTGGGAACCACAGGCCAGTCAGCTTTGCCTCTGTCCCTGGAAAAGTGACAGACCAATAATAATACTGAAATTACATGAAGAAAAAGGATGGGCAATAGTGAATATGGATTAGTCAAGGGGCTGTAATGTGTGACTGGTCTGGTAACACTGAACCATGCAAGATCATTGGCTTGGTGCATGAGAACAATGGATGTTTTCTTACCTTGACCTTTCATGAGGTTTTTGAAACTGTCTTGTAACTTCTTTGGTTAGTTGGTGAAATGCTTTCTGGTTAAAGACACAGTGAGGTGGGTTGGAAATGGCTCGGAGGCTACAATGCCAGGCTTCAGGGTGGGTGATCAACATCCTAAAGTTGAGCAGGAGGCCAGTCCCTTTTGGTGTAGCTCAGGGGTTGTTATTGAGTCCAGCACTGTTTAACCTCTTCATTAATAATCTGTGTGGCAGGATAGACCTCTCCCTTGGCATGCTTGATGGGATGCAAAACTGGGGGGACTGGTTGATAAACCAGATGGATGTGCTGCTACTCAGGAGCAGGGAAGTGAACAAATGGAAAAAATGAGCCAACAGGCATGTTGCAAAGTTCAACAAAGAAATGCACAGCTGTGTCCCTAGGGGAGGGGGTGTTGTCAATGCAGAAGAGATACTGTGGATCAAAAATTGGTGATGAATCAGTAATGCACCCTTGCCACAAAGAAGGCAAACAATACCGTGGACTGAATTTCCAGAAGAGAGTGGTCAGTGTCTGGGGGGAGGAGATCCTTTCCTCAGCACTGGTGAAACTGTCTCTGTAGTGCTGTGTCTGGTTCTGGGCTCCACTAGCAAGGCTAGCAAAGTGGCATGAAGGTGAAGGTTAGTGTGCCTTACAGTCAAGTAGAGGCTAAGGCCACTGAGATTTTTTAACCTGCAGGAGAGAAGACTGCTGGGGAGTTCTTATGCATGTGTGTAAATACCTAGTGACAGAGAGTAAAGATGATAGAGGCAAACTTGTCTCTGATATGCAGTGATAGGACCAAAAGGCAGTGAAGGCAAATTAAAACACAGGAAACTCCACTGAAATATAAAAAGATTTTTTTTTAATATATATACTCCAGGAAAGGCTGAATAGGATCAGTTTACTTGGAGAGGCTGTGGAGCATGCATTGTGGAAGCACCAAAAATCTGACTGGGAACAGCCCTAAGCAACCTGCTGTATTTTCTGTGCTCTGAGCATCGGGGCTTGGACTAGCTGATCTTCCAGGGTCTCTTCCTGTCTCTTTCAGATCCATTTCAGTTGTTGTTTCACTTACAAGCTGATATGGAGTCCCAATGCAGATACCATGTAATTGTTTTCTTTTTTCTCCCCAGTGTGCAAGTGTCAGCGTATGTAGATTCAAAGTAGATTCTTTGTTTAAAGTTGAAGTCCTTTATGAGAAAGTGATTAAACTTTCTCATAGATAAAAAGTAAATACAGACTGTAGTAGAGCTTTGAATTTTCAAGAAATATAGAAATCTTCCTGTTGTTTAGGCATCCAGAGACAAAAAGGACCAAATCTGGCCATTTGAAGCAACTGGGAATTGAGAGGCTGTGGTAGAAGGGTTACTCATATCTTGTGTTTGATGGAAATGTTTAAGTCTAGCTAGGAGAATACGTTCACAACTTTAACTGCTCTGTAGAGCTGATAGAAAGTTGCTTGGAGCTAGTGTCCCTTGTGTCAGAAATTTCCCTGGGTCTTAAAACTACTGGTTTGAACTCCGCGTTATGACTAACAATGATTTCCTCTGAAAGACTGGGGCAAAAAAGCAACTACTACAGATTCCTGTTTTTCTTCCATTCTGGCCTCTTATCTGATTAATGGTTCCTGAGAGCTTGAGCAATATTAGTTCTCTTAACATTTTTCTCTTGAATGGCTTCACAAAAATCCATTCAAACAAAACTGCTTTATTTTCTTTGTGATAACTTGGCAAATTTAAGATTTGAATGAATACCTATTTATATTCATCTTTGTTCACAGTAGACTCTGATTATGTGATATATTGCTAACTCCTGCTTATCTTTTACTGTCTTATCTTGATCACTTGTTGCTTTCCATTAGGTTATAAACTTGTATGTCAGAGTACATATTCTCAAGGAGCTCCTGCCTGGTGCTATGAAACACCCCAATCAGGAGAACCTGAGTTCCTGCCTTGTTTCCTTCTTATCCAAAATACTGATGAGATTTGTCTTCCTCTGACCAGAGAAGCCAGATGCTTTTCTGCTCTGAGGTAATGATCTGAAAAGGAGGAAGAATTTGGAGGAACAGAGAACATGGTTGTGCTGTGAGTCTGTGGTAGATGTGGATATAGAGAGTGCTGATGATGTAGTTTATGGAATTGGTGGCAAGTTTTATGAGGGAAGCTGATCTGTGTGGTTTTTGTGTTCTGCCTGTCTCAGTAGCCTTAAACTGTCAATTGCCCCTTTCCTCTCTTCAGGAAAGGTATTTGTTTCTGGTAGATGGTGGAGGAAAAAGAGGTAGAGACCTTAGCTCAGTCCCTGTAAGAGTGGATCTGTGGACAGCCATGTGTGTAGCTGGAGGCAATGTTGCCAAGCAACTGAATTTGCAGGTGTGGTTTGGGAAAGGAGCAGTTCTTTCTCTAAAAGCTGTGCCTGGCTATGATACTGTGTTGTAAAAAGAAGAAAAAAAAAAAATGGAGTAAGTAACTTTCTCTCTTGCATGCATGAGAAAAGGAATGCAGTATTCCACATTCAGCTGTTGATTGCTATACAGGAATATAATGCATTTTTACTGAAGTCTTTGAAAACAAAGCTTCACAGTACAGGACTTCATTGGTAGGATTAAAGGCAGTAGTAGTCCCATAAGAAAGTCTGCAAAAGAAGATGGAAGTGATTCATCATGTAGCATGGTATTTTTGAATGCAGCTGAAGTTGCAGGTGGATTCTAAACACGGCTGTAAGTGACAATGAGGAATGAATGATCATTTAAAATAAGCTCCTGGCAATGTGTGCTGTAGTCATTTGGGTTTAAATTTGTCATTCATAACAATTTATAGAAGCAACCAGTGTACTGATAAGTAATGATGCTTTTATAATCTAGGGACTGATTATTGCATTAAGGTATGTATATGGGGTATTAGTTCAGTTGCCCGTTATCTGTAGAATGACAGAAATATCCCCTTAAACATGGCAAATGCCACACTTTATGTGCACCCTTTAGATCTTCAGAGGAAGTGTGCTTGAGCACTTAAGCAGGGGTGAAACCAAAGAGATCACGTCAGTATGACACTGAGTACAGACTTTTTGGTCTTTGTTCTCATTGCCAAGTGGTACCTGGGTTATCCTCAACATTAAATGCATTGAGCTGCTGTACCAGCGTTGTTCTGAGAAGGGGCTAGCTTTTCATAGCAGCACTTGTGTGGCTGTGCTTTGCAGCTCTAGAAGGGTGTTGGTGACACACCAGTGTCTCAGCTGGTGCTGAGCAGTGCAAGTGCAGCATCAAGGCTGTCTCTTCAGCCTCCCCGCAAAGGCCACTGGACTGGAGGTGGGCAGAAGTTTGGGAGGGGATGTAGCCAGGACAGCTGACCCAAACCAGACCTAAGGGATAGGCTATATCAAGTGGCACAGTAAAAGCTAAGAGAAAGCAATGGAATGGGGAGGTTTTGTTAAGGTGTTTGTCTTCTAGAACAACCCCTGTGTACTGAGACTTCCCTTCCCAGGAAGTGGATATCACCTGCTGATAGGAAAATAAATATTTTTCTTCTTACTTCTGTACATGATCTTTGCTTTTCTTTATTAAACTGCCTTTATCTTGACCCATGGGGGTTTTTTATTTCTCCTCATTAGTGGGTACATGATGACCAGACAAGGTTTATCCACCACAACTGCTGAGGGTTTCTTGTGTGTTCTAAGTACAAAGTAACTATCATTCTCATCAATAAAGACTGTAAAGCCTTTGTGCAATTTTCTAGGTGTTCTGCAGCATAGAGCCAGCAACTTCTGAAAGAAGTGATGCTAAATACCCCTTGACATTTGTCTTGTTCACTGTGATTTCCATGGAACTTGGGTCCCTGCCTCATGGAGTCCCTGCTTAAGAAAGATTACTCCAGAAATGTATTTATGGAATGAAAGTATTCTGTCAAGTGTTTGGTCTTAAGTGAGAATTTAAAAAATACAACAGATCCAAGATCGCATGCTTGAGAGTCCTGCAGAGTTTTGAGAGTACACTTTGAGAGCTGCTAACTTCTCAAGGAACCTTAATCCTACTTTGAACTCATACACACAATTCTGTATTCCAGACTGAATGCAGCTGACTGCCTTGATATGGTATTCCATTTCTCTTCTGGCATCTGAAGAAAATGATATTTTGAGAAAAAATATTATACAGCCACAACTTATTTCTACACAAAGTACAGAAGATCACTTTGGAAAAATAACTTGCACAAAAAAACCACCCAACGTTCTCTTCATTTTTTTGAAACACAAATCTAGTTAAATCAGCTGTAAAGAAAACTACTTAAAAGTAAATTTGTTCTTTCCTTTCTCAGTCACACGTAGCTGATGCAATGATGTCTGAGTATTGATGATTGTCATGCTGGAATGTTTAACTGTGTTAGTTTGAATGATACTTAATATCATCACACAGAAGACCAGCATAGTTTTAGGAAGCAAGAAGATGCCTTTAGGAAAATGCAAAGCACATTTAAACCTTGAATGTGTGGCATGATACGTCTGAATTGGATATAAATAAGTTACTTTGTGGTTTAAAAAAGACAAAATTTTCAAATATTGGACTGAGTTTTTCCTCAAAGAGATAGTGAAATATACCTTAGAGCTGTTCCGAACAACTGAACAGAGCCCTAAGCAGCAGGGTCTAATTACATTTGATTGAAACATCAAGTTAATCTCAGTGACCTCAGGAAGTCCATTTATGCCTAGATTATAGGCTTTTGTTCACTGACTGAGGAAATACAGAAGTTGTTTATCACCTTTAAAAGATACATCTCACAGACTGTAGATACCTTCTGTTGTGTGTATGGGCTCAAAACTAGCTTCAGGGATGGGTGTTGAAGCCCTCCAAGGTGTGATCCATTTGCTGAGACTTGGGCAGAGTGCAGTATTGAGGTGTAGCTACCCTGGCATGCAGGTCCCGGGCATTTGTGGGAAGGGTTTGTGTTTATGACACTGGGGCTTCAAGTGGAGAAGAGGCGTGATTCTGTCTGTCCTCTTCAGCCTATTCTTTTCCCCTGGTCTTCTGTTAACTTAGTACCCTGAGCTCCCCTGAAAGTTCTGCTCCAAAGATGGGTAATATCATTACAATAAAACTCGGGTCAAGAGTGGAGTTCCATTTGCAAGGTGGGCCGTTCCTGTGCCTGGGAACTGTGGTATATTACTGTTTGAGGGTGGACCAATAAGGCTCTGTGTAGGTAAGAGAGACGAATGGTACAGCCTAAAAATTTACTTCATCTGATCTACATAACCTGGAGAGGAAGTGAGACAGTATGTAGAGGAGGAATGTAGGTGAATGTGGATGTTGTGGGTGTGCTGCCAGTGGGATGGCAGAGAGGATCAGAAGAGTAAGAGTGAGAAAACTGGTGGGTTGAGATAAAGACAGGTAAAGCAAAAGCTGTGCCCACAAGGAAAGCAAAATAAGGAATTAATTCACTACTTAGCATCAGCAGGTGGGTGTTCAGCCTTCTCCAGCAAAGCAGGGTTCTGTCACATGTAACAGTTTTGTAGCTACTCAGTCCAAATGTCTCTCCTTTCTCCTTCTTACTCCAGCTTTTATTGCTGAGCATAGTGCTGTATGGGATGTCCCTTTGGTCAGATAGGGTTTGATGTCTCAGATGCGTCCTTTTCTGGCCTCTTGCCCCCACCCCCAGCCTCATCACTGTCAGGACAGTCTGAAGAGCAGAAAATGCCTTAATGTTGTGCAAGCACTACTCAGCAATAGCTGATTGTAATTGGTGTGCTATTGACACTGTTTTGATCACAGATTCAGAACACACCACCATAGGGCCTTCTATGAAGAAAATAAACTCCATCCCCACACAAAGCAATATAACAGAGAGGATTGGTACAAGAAACAATCTGGCTGGTCATTACAGATGATTTCAGTGTATTTCTACTGTTTAGAGCCTGAAATTTGGCACTTTACTTTGCCTGCTCATGGCTTGGACAGGTGCACTTTTCGCTCAGTATAAACTGTCTGGGTGGCCAGGCCCAGAGAGTAGTAAATGGAGTCACATCCAGCTGGTTACTGGTGGGGTTCTTCCCCAGGGTTCTGTCTTTGGTCCAGTCCTGTTTAATATCTCTATCAATGATCTGTATAAGGGGATTGAGTGCACCATCAGTCAGTTTACAGATGATACCATGTTGGGTGGGACTGTTGATTTGCTGGAAGGAGGCAGGAAGGGTCCCCAGAGGGATCTCGACAGGCTCTGTTGATGGGCTGAGGTCAGTTGTATGAGGTTCCAGGGCCAGGTCCTGCCCTTGGGTCACAGCAACACCCTGCAGTGCTACAGGCTGTGGGCAGAGCAGTTGGAAAGCTGCCTGATGGAAAAGAACCTGGGGGTGCTGGTCAACAGCAGCTGAACATGAGCCAGTGTGTGCCAAGAAAGCCAGTGGCATCCTGGCCTGTATCAGCAACAGCGTGACCAGCAGGAGCAGGGCAGTGATTGTCCCTCTGTGCTTGGCATTGGTGGGGCTGCCTCTCAAATCCTGTGTCCAGTTCTGGGCCCCTCACTGTAAGAAGGACATTGAGGTGCTGGAGTGAATCCAGGGAAGGGCAACGGAGCTGGTGAAGGGTCTGGAATGAGAGTCCCATGAGGAGTGGCTGAGGGAGCTGTGGTTGTTTAGCCTGGAGAGGAGTAGGCTCAGGGGAGCCCTAATCACTTTCTACAACTCCCTGAAAGGAGGTAGCCAGGTGGAGGTTGGCCCTTTCTCCCAGGCAGCCAGTGACAGAACAGGAGGAAATGGCCTTAAATTGTACCAGGAAAGGCATAAATTAGATACTGGGGGAAATTTCTTAACTGAGATGTTGGTCAGTCATTGGAACAAGCTGCCCAGCTCCACTGCCTGAAGTGGTGAATCATCATCCTTGGAAGTATTAAAGAACAGGTAGATGTGATACTTGGCTGTGTTTACTTAATAGTGGAACTTTAAGATCTAAGATGTCTTTTCCAGTCTTAATGACTC
>VZTZ01022864.1:51062-70591 GCA_013400955.1 Drymodes brunneopygia | reverse complement strand
GAGGGACCTCTCCCCCCGGGGCTCCCCGGGGCTGCCCGATGCCAGCCACAGCGTCACTGCAAAGAGCCTTTATTGGGAACCGTGAGCCCCCAGCCCTGACTGGGCACCCCGCGGCTCCTCCTGTCCATCCGGTCAGTCCATCCGTCTGTCCGTTTCAGGGCGGGGGTGGCTGTGCCAGTACCGTGTCCCCCTGTCTACCAGGAGCACGTCACCACCTCCCGCAGCGTCCGCCGGAGCTCCTGGCTCCGGAAGGCGTAGATGAGGGGGTCAATCACTGAGTTACAGATGATGAGGATGAGGAAGAGGTTGAAGTAGCTGAAGAAGCAGGTGCAGAAAGGGTTGGTGGGACAGGTGACGATGAGGATGAGGTGGAAGAAGAAGGGCCCCCAGCAGATAAAGAAGACGCCCAGGAGGATGGTGAGGGTGACAGCACCCTTCAGGCTGCCACCACGGTGGGCAGTGGGCGGCTTCTGCTGGCTGGAGATGCTGTGGAGGTGGTGGCGCGCCAGGGCGAACATGTGGATGTAGAGCACCAGCATGAGGACCAGCATGAAGAGGAAGAAGCCGATGAGGCAGAGGAGGATGGTGCTGCTGCGGTAGTAGGTGATCAAGACGGTGCTGGAGACGGTGCTGGCCAGCCAGATGCTGGCCATGGTGACCACGGCCCGCTGCAGCGTCATGATGCTGTGGTAGCGCAGGGCGTAGAAGATGGTGATGTAGCGGTCGACGGCGATGACCCCCAGGAAGGAGAGGGAAGACACGACGGAGCTGCAGATGAGCATGTCGATGACGCTGTCCATGTGGCGGATGATGCTGGGGCGCATCACCAGCACGCCGTGCTCCAGCAGCAGCACGAAGAGCATCTCCGCCAGGTTGCTGATGCTCACCAGCATGTCGGACACCGCCAGGCAGCAGATGAAGTAGTAGGTGGGCGAGTGCAGGTTCCTGTTCTTCAAGATGGCAGCCACCACCAGTAGATTCTCCACCAGGCTCACCAGTCCCAGCGCCAGGAACAGCTCGCTGGGAATGTCCAGCCCCTGGCACCAGCCACCGCTGGCCCAGGCCGTGGCATTGCTCTGGTTGCCCTCGCTGGCATTCCAGGGCTCGCGCAGCAGACGCAGGGGGGCCAGCGCCGACATGGCCCCCTCCTCAGCCCCGGGGCCCCCCGCGGCACCCGCACAGCCCCCGAGCCCCCGTTGCGCCCCGCCAGTGCTCCCGCGGCGCCCGGCGGCGATGCCGAGGGGATGCCGAGGAAATTGGGGACGGGAGGCGTGGGAAGTGCTGGGGGTGTCGGTGCCAGCCGGGACCCTCGGGTGTGGCGGCCGCTCTCTGCGCCAGCGCTGCCCGGCGTCCCACGCCCGCCGGCCCAGGGTGCTGGGGAAGAAAGCGCCCTTTCTCTGCCCCACTTTAAAGCCGGCTCCCGCAGCTCCTCCTCCGAGGAGGGTGGGCACCTGCAGGAGGGAGGCACCCCGGCAGAGAGGGGGGCCGCTGCCGAGGCTGGGGCTGACAGACCCCCAGGACGGCCCTGGGGAACCTGATTGCTTGGGATCACCATGTGCCATGGGGTCTCAAAGGCCCTGGGGTGGTCCATGCACCCCTGGGGTCATGCACCTTGGGGACACTGCCATAAGGGTCCTCTGTGCCCTGGGGGGACTGTGCACCTTAGGGTCCCCACGTGTCCTGAGGTCCTGAATCTGCTGGGGGGACCCCTGAACCCTGGGGTCCTGTGTATCTTGAGGGGTCCCATGTGCCCTGCAGGCCTCTGTGTCCTATGGGGTCAGTGTGCCCTGTGGGATTCATGTCTTGGGGAGTCCCATCTGCTCTGGGGGTCATCCACACACCCTGAGCTATCCATGCACCTCGGGGACCCCTGTGGGACCCTTCCCACTGCACGCTCCAAGCTGTCCCACGCATTGGGACTGGGAGGGGTCCCATCCCCATGGCCCCGGGGAAGATGTTTTACAATGGGGCAGGCATGGGATGCGATAGGAATCGTCAAAGGCACGATTAACTGGGATGCTGCAGAGCCCGGCGCCGGAGGGATCCCGGGCAGGCCGGGGGAGGGGACAGGACCCATCTGACCATCATGTGCCTTCGGTCCGTGTTGATGCCTGGAGCCGCGCGGCCGCCAAAGAGCCATTCACAGCTCCATGAAAAGGCCGCTCCCACGGTTATCCACTTCCGTTGGGAAGCCCTTCCCTCTGGCATGGATGGAAATGGCTCAGCTGCACACGCCGGGCATGGGGTCCCAAAGCTGCCACAGTGCCCGGTTACAGGGATGGGATCTCCCATGGGATTTGGATATGCCAGTGGGGAATGGAGCCAGGGCGGGCTGGCTTGAGACTCGGGGTGTGCACATCCAGCCCAACCCACCCCAGCTACATCCCCCAGGGACACAACACAGCAGAAACAGGGATTTATTCCATGTATTCAGCATTACTCAGCAAAAAAAGGGAAAAAAGCTTTAAGGGAACAAGGATGAGTTAAGGTCTGACTGTGGCTTTCCTCGATCCTGGCTCTGGAAAGTGAAGGTGAGGGAATAAAGGATGGAGAAACAAAGGGGGGGGGGGAGATTTCTTCTCCAAACAAAATTAAAAGGCTGAAAAACTGCTCCCTGCACAATTGTAGTGGCACAGGGGACTCTGAGAGCTCTGGAAGATTCAGTGTAGTGAGGGTGCAGAGTATTTTCTGGAGGTAAGGAAGCTCCAGGCTATAGGAAGCACAAAGGAGTTGAAGAAGAGGGCAGTAAAACCCCTCTGGGAATTAAGGACAAGAGCCAGAAGAACAGGGAGGGGAATGGGATGGGAATTGTGTGTAGAGGAGGCCAGAAGGGGACTAAGCTGCCGTGGGGACAAGGGACAGCTGCTGTCGATTAGCTTGGACATGCTCAGACAGCCCTTGCCCCCTGTTGAGAGGGGCCTTGGACAGGGCCCATCACTGTGGATTCACCCCCCTCCCTGGATGGAGGATGCAGCCCCCTCCTCAGAACAGCCCATTCCCACAGTCAGTCCATTTGTGTGGCTTTATTGGAGTGCGACACAAATCAGGGGGTGATGCCGGAGGGTTTGGGGTGAGACACCCCGGGCTCAATCCCACTCCCCATCACCCTCGGGATTGTCATCACGGGGGGGCTCCTGGAACTGGATGTTGGCCAGCATGTCCCTCATGGCTGCCATCAGCCTGTTCACCCCCTGGTTGAGGTCCTGTGCTGCCCCAGCCTCGTCGTCCCCGTCGTGCCGGATGTCCCCCTGCAAGAGAGCAGCGCTGTGGTGGCAGGGACAGGGACAACACTGCTGCCAAATCAGCACCAGGCTGCTGCCAGCAGCAGCTCCTGGAGCAGGAACGGTGTGGGAGGAATGTTGCCTCCACATCCCAGTGTGCACCCACCTGCAAGTTAAAATTTGGCAACAGCGAGCGGAAGAACAGGGATAAAGTGCTTTCGTTGGAGGGATGGCTCGTCCTGGAAGACACAAGTGGCACCAGGGTGAAGGGACAGCTCAGTTTGTGACTCCTCAATGGGATATGGCAGTGCTGGGAGAACCATAGTGCTGCTGGAACCAGCCCTGAGGGAGGGAACTGGGGGGTTCCAAAGGGATTCTGAATTCAGGCAACTCTGAGCAAACCAACCAGAAACCAACCACTAAGGGCACAACCAAGGCCAGGTTGGAAGGGGCTTGGAGTAACCTGGTCTAGTGGAAGGTGTCCCTGTCCATAGCAGGGGGTGGAATGAGATCAGCTTTAAGGTCCTTCCAACCCAAACCATTCCAGGATCCTATGTTTCTATAAGCTCTGCTCTGAGGGGGTTGGTGTGGAACATCACCCCAACATCACAACTGGCTGTACTTAAACTTCCATTTACCCCAAACCCTCCCAGTCAGCTGTGGTCTGGCTTTTCCCTGGCTTTTGCCCTATGGCTGGGAATGGCCAGTGGTGACCGCCACGGGAAGCAGCAGGACCAGTCCAGCCTGTAGCTCTGCCTGCCAGGAGCACCCTGGCTCTTCCTGTGCCACGGAGGAGGAGGATGCCAGCAGCGAGTGCCCGCGTGCAGCCTGGCCCGGGGCTCAGGGCGTGCCGGGAACGCGGCCGGTTGTGCCAGCACAGCCACCAGCAGTGGAGGTGGTACCTTTCCGGTCGGGTGTAGGAAACAATGGAATCCAGAGGAGGGAGGGGATCAAACCCCATCACTGGCTGGGAAGTCACCTCCTGCAGGGGAAGGAGAAAGGAGGGATGAAGGAAAAAGGAAGGAATGGAGAAAAGAAAGGATGAAGGCTGTGCGTCCAGAAGCAGCAAACATGGGGGCCCAGAGAAGCTGCGAGTCACAGGGGTTAGGATGGGCCCAGCAGGGACACAAGTGCCACCACACCAAGTGCAGTCACAGCCCCTGTGCTCCATCAGGCCCCTCACCAGAGGCAGGGCTGCCGTGGCCTCCTTCATCTCCGAGAGGATGATGTGCCGGTAGATGTTCCTGGGAGCGCTCTGGTACCGGATCTTCCTCCTGAGGCGGGGAGGGGACAGAGCAGTGAGCCCTGAGCAGGCACATTCCCATTTCTGCTGCTCCAGGCACAGTGTCAGCAGCTTCCCTGGCTCCAGGGGACAAGGCCATATTGGATGGAGCTGGCTTAGGGTGAGCCAAAGGGGGTGGCAGCTGCTGAGCTCCAGAGAAAAAGCAGAGAGCTCAGAAAAGAGCAGATTGACCTTGGTTTAGGACACCTGATGGCTCTCTCCTGTTTCTCAGCACTGGGAAGTGTTTCTAAGCTCTCAGCTGCCCTGTGTGGCCATCCCTGCCCTTCCAGGCCACCCCTCCACCCTCTCCAGGATGTTTCCAGGGTACAGGTGACAGCCAAGCCCAGGCAAGGCAGTGCAGGATATGCAGTGCAGGTTCAGCTCTACATCCCCGTTTGTGAAAAGCATGGAAGAGTCACGGCCTTCCTGGCCCCATGCTGTGACCCTTGGCACCAGACCAGCAGCTGTGGGGCTGAGCCCTGTCCCAGGAACTGCTGCTGCCCAGGACACACCCTGTGTCCCACTCTGCCCCCTGTCCCTGGCACAGGAGCCCTGCCCTCCACCTTCTGTGCTCACTTGCTCTCAGCCTCCTGCACCAGCGTGTTCTGGGCATCCACCATCTGCAGAACCTCGTGGACGTGGGGCTCCAGCCAAGCCATGACAGCCGGGTCCTTCCACAGGCCGTGTGTTCTGCCCACGTACAGGGATGTCAGCTGGTTCAGGGCAGGTGACTGGCTATGGGAGATGGCTGTTACTCACAGTACCCTCCTCCTCCTCCTCCTCCTGCTCCTCACAGGATGCTGAGGGCTCAGCTCTGTGCTGGGCTTTGGCGTGGAAACACGAGAGGACTCGCAGGCTCCTGCCTGGCTATTGCCATCCACCTCCACCAGATCTTCTGCCTCCATCTATTTTGAGGCTAAGCAGAGCCATGAAATGAGGGAACACTGCCCTGGCCCGAGGGAAAGCCTTCGCACACTGAGGAAGACCACAAGTCAAGGGAAGGCAGACTGCTTGGAGACAGCCTGCCCTGGGAGGACACACGCGTCGCTCTCCCTCCCTGCACACACCAACAGGCTTTGGGGTGAACTTCTGACCTGTCCACCTTGGGGTGAGGTGGGTCTGTCCGCCTGATCCAGAGGCCATTATGGAAATCCATTATCAAAGGGATTATCAAATGAGGCATTATCAAATGAGCCTACTCAGGGAAGCCAAACAAGCTCCTCCATTAGCTGTCTGAGCACGCAAGATCCCCGCCGCCGGCAAAATCGATCCCTTCCCTTTGCTGAGCACATCTCCAGGCCTTACCTGATCTGGGCATTCAGCCCAAAGAAGGGGTGGGAGGCAACCCTGGCATCGGGCTGCACGCTGCAGTGATCCAACAGTGGCATCAGAACTGCAAGGCAAAGGCAGAGAACTCGTCCGGACCTGTTGGTGAGGGGCAGCGTGGGGTGGGGTCACCCCTGCAGAGTCACTCCCCTCCTCAGGGCCAGCACCCCCAGGGCACCAACAAGGACACAAGGAGGGGGTGAGGACACTGCTGGTCCCTGTGCTCACACAGGTGTTATTTCAATCACCCCAACGAGCAGCCTAAAAGATGTTTCCAGTCCCCACAAACTGAATCCCTGTTGGAGAGCTGGTTCTTCCTGCTGCTCACACCCTCCCCTGGGCCTGAGGGCTGTGTGCTCCTTTCATGGACAGCAGCACCCACAGGATGAAAGGGACAGTGATGGGCACCCATGGGGAGAGCACATCCAAAACAGAGCTGTGCCTCGGAGGGAGAGCTAATGAGACTGGCTTGTCCTTGCTGCAGGCAGCCCTGAGGAGGTGAGGCATATCCCTGCCCCGAGATTCCAGCCCTCACCCTCCCCCAGCCTGCTCACCCCTGACCATTGCTGGTGGGGGAGCATTGGCTGCACTGGGGAGGGAGGACAGAATCATGGAATCACAGAATTGTAATGTTGGAAAAGCCTCTAAGATCATTGAGCCCAACCATTCCCACAGCACTGCCAAGGCCACCCATAACCCTTGGATGCTGCCAAGTGCCACATCCACACAGCTTTTAAATCCCTGCAGGGTTGGGGACTCCATGACTGCCCTGGGCAAACTGGGCCAGGGCTGGACAACACTTCTGGGGAAGGAATTGTTCCCAATATTCAACCTTGAGGCCACTTCCTCTTGTCCCATCCTTTGTTCACTGGGAGCAGAGCTTGACCTCCCTGGCTGTCCCCTCCTGTCAGGGACTTGTGCAGAGCCACAAGGTCCCCCCTAAGCTTCCTTTTCTCCAGGCTGAGCCCCTTTCCCAGCTCCCTCAGCTGCTCCAGCTCTGTTCCCTTCCCTGGACATGCTCCAGCCCCTTGATGTCTGTGCTGGGGCGAGGGGCTCAGAACTGCCCCCACCACCCTGGGCACAGGCACTGCCGTTCTGCCCGACCGCGTCCGCTCTGACTCAGCGCTCCCAGCTCAAAGGCCCTTGGCAAATTCCTGCCTCTGCATCCGCCTGCCGGGAATCCAGTCCCGGCTGTCCCAGAGGAGGACAGTGACAAAGCCCTCGGGGATGGCCTCACCGGCAGGGACACACTCACCACTTGGGAACATGATGAGCGCGAACTGGATGAGCCGGGCCGCTCGCTCCCGGGCCTGGCTGCGCTCCAGCTCCGGGCGCTCTTCCTGCTGGCTCAGGAAGAAATAGGCCAGTGACACCGAGAAGGCGAAATTGGGCAGCTGGGACAGATTCCGGTGACACTGCAGGACCAGGGAGAGAGAGAGTTACCGAGAAATGATGCTGAGCAGCAGAGCTGGGCTCTGCGGGGTTGGGGCTCTGCCCGCTGGGGTTAAGTGAGTTCCCAGCCCCTGGCTCGGTGCCCCCACAGCTGAGTGAGCAATCTGGAGCTCTTACAACTGTTTGCAGGATCTAAGGATTACAGGAACCAACAGCACAGCCTTTACGGATCATTTCAATGCTGCTGGGATGCCAGCTGGGCTGTGAGATCTGCTCCAAAGGGCTCACCCAGTGGGGAGCAGCCCAGGCACCCATCCCCTCACCTGCTGGCCACTCACCTCCCACTCCTGGAAGAAGCGGGTGAGGAAGGTGTATTCCCTGGCCCGGAGGGACAGGAAGTCAATCAGCAGCAGCACACAGAGAGGGTCATTCTCAGGATCAAGGCTTGGGAGCAGGGGGAGAGAACAAACTCAGTGTCACAACAGCTGAGAGAGCTGCCCTGGTTTCTGAGACAAACAGCCTCTCCCAGTGACATCCAGTGACTCAGCAGGCAGAGAGAACGGGAACACAGTCACTCCCACATGGCCAGAAGGATGACAGAGTGGTGCCCTGTGTCCCTGTAGAGGGGACAGTCCCCTGTCACCATCCAGGAGGAGGATCAATGGCCACAAACTGGGTGGGCTGAAGCCACTGTCACACTTAGCTCTGCTGAGCCTCCAAGCTCAGGCCACAGTTTGGCGGTCACAGGCCACACAGGGCCCCTCCTCACCCATCACCCCTCTGAGGGCACCAGCACACCCCCAGCACAGACCTGTGCAGCTCTCAGGGGTGGGAATGAGCCCATTCCAAGCCCAGGAGCAGCAGGAGCCCTCTGGGGTGACCATCCCCCCAAATCCAGACACTCCACCCTCGGTGGAGGCACCTACCTCAGGATGAGCTTGCAGAACTCCAGGGCTGTGCGGGGACAGCCCCTCTTCTCCAGGAACATCAGGTGCTTGAAGAGAGCCAGGAAGAAAGCCCTGCATGGGGAACAGCAGCAGGACTTAGAGGTCAGATGTGGAGAGAAGCATTTTCTGCCACTCAAAAAAGGGGACACAGTCATCAAGAGCTCCTCACCCCCAAGCATCACATCCTGGTGTGGTATGGGGTGCCACAGACCCACCATGCTCCCATCTCTTCTTATCTTTTTGTGCAAGAACAGGGACAGAAAACTCACAACCTGCTCTGGAGACTGGGACCAAGACAAGTAAATCCCCCAAGTCCACATCCCACCTTGTCCCGGTGGTGTGGGGAGGCCCAACACCTGAATTGGTGATACAGGTCACTGATGGCACAAAGCATGTCAGCCAGAGGGACTGAAATGTGAGCACCCTCCAGGTACAGCAGTTTGGGAGAGATGGCTTGGGTCAGCTGACTGGAAAATTCCCAGAATAAAGTCACCTTTCCCAGCAGCTGCAGAGCTGGAGTTACATAAAGACCCAGGCTGGGAGGAGTGTGAGTGCTGGGGGTGATGGCTGGAAACACACAGCAAAGGATTTCTGTGACCATTTTGGGCTAAGGGGTACTAATGGCATGAGAGGGATATGACAGGGAGGACAGCTCCTGCTCCAGGAAGACATCCCTTGGGAAAAAGGGAGGCTTTGTGCAGAAGCTTTCACACACAAGCTGCCTGTGGTTCCAGCACTGTCCCAGCTGCAAGGGACACTCAGGGTCTCCCCGGGCTGAGCAGCAGTGGTGAATGTGGGTGGCTGTGGCCAAAGGAGCTCCAGCTGAGCCTCCCTGCTGCCCAGCCCTGCTCACCTGTTCTCTGGCCGCCGGTAGTCCAGCCTGCAGGTCCCACTGGTCAGGCTGAACACGGGGTGGAAGGCGCATTCCAGGCTGTACAGTGCCCGCTCTGGGGACAGCAAGGACAGTGTCAGGGCCAGCACAGGGACACCACCCCAGCACAGCACTGCCCAGCACTCAGTTTAGCCCAAAAGACAGGAAACCATCTCATTCCCAGCCCAGTGAGGCACAAAGTTACTTCACACAATGTGGTGGCAATAGGTACCAGGGCAGTGAGCACTTCCACATTAGATCACACTCTGGGTGGGAAAAGGAACCATCGTGGGATTGAGCTTGGTCCAGGGAAAGCCAAGCTCCTGCCCTCCCCTGCCCTTGCCAGGGCCTCCCCATGGCCTGCCAGGGAAGGATCTCACACTGACACATCTGCTCCTCACCTCAGTCTTACCTATGAGATCCCGGGCCATCTCCTGGTCCTCCTGCATCCGGCACACGTCGCTGAGCTGCAGGAGGGAGTCCACGTGGTAGGGGTTCATCTGGAGCAGCAGCTGCACAAGAGCATTGCAAACACTCTGGGTCATTACTGGTGCCTCAGCAATTTGGTCACTGACCCAGGTACCTGCCAGCACCCAGCCCTGGGACACACAACAAGAGCTTCCCTAATCCTGCCCTGTCAGATCCATCCCCAGGCTGGAAGGGCACAGGGAGCCCTCAATGGCAGCCTCCCTTGGGCAGCTACCTCCCAGCTTTTCCAGCAGAGGCCATGCCAGGCCTTTGATCAAGTTCACTGTCCTCCTCCAGATCTCTCCCAGCTCCTCAATTTCCTTGCAAAGGGGAGAATAAGATGCAGGCACTGTTAACAGTTTGGGGTTTCTAACCTATTCCTCAACAGTTCTGAGCATTTCATCAGGGTTTTGCATCCTCTGGATACTGAGAGGACATTTGGACACATCTATTACAAATCCAGGAATCAGCAGTGGTAATGGAAAATTATAATCAATAAATATTTACTTCCAGGCTTCAGAAGAGAAGTTTAATCTAAAAACTTTCTCCATTCACTAATTATATTATAAATAGGCTACTTTTCCCCAAGTATCAAGTAAAACCTCAGTTCAGTAAAAAATATTGAAGCTACTACAAATCTTCTCACAGTTTAGTTTGGGGATTATTTTTTTTCTCCTAAAACTGAAAAAACAAAGCTTCCAAAGCTCCACAAGTTTCCATCTGCAGGGT
Organism: Drymodes brunneopygia; assembly: GCA_013400955.1. Lineage (NCBI taxonomy): Eukaryota > Metazoa > Chordata > Aves > Passeriformes > Petroicidae > Drymodes > Drymodes brunneopygia. Next base: position 60,355 of record VZTZ01022864.1, on the reverse strand, counting down.
GGGGACCTGCAGGACCACCTACAGCACAAAGACTGGATGTTCCAGGCTGGCCCAGCCCAGCCTGGAGCCACGTGCCTGATGCTTAACCTCTTCCTAAAAGGGTAAAACTCTTTATCTCCTTTCTAGTCCACTTTTTGGGGGGACATGGAGCACTCAGGGTCACTGTGATGGGAAAAAGTCAAGGAAAGGTCAGCAAGACCCTTTTACCCTACCAGCAAGAGGAGAAAAAACACTCACTGAACAAGAGGCTCCCCAAAAGTAATGTTTTGTGTGCTGAAACCACAGCAACACTGCAGAGCTGGGCTCCAGCTATGACAGGACTGTGGTGACCATGGACAAACTGTCTGGTATTGCCAAATCCATCTTTCAGATTTTACCCTTAATGGAAATGTGGGAGACTTCAAGCTGTACAAATGTCCTCCAATTTAGCCAGAGCCCCTAAGAGGGTCAGAGCATCCAGATTAAAATACCATGGAAAGCCAGTCCTGTGTGGGATTGATCTTGAGCTGTCCTCGGGACACTCACTGCTGCACAGGAATTACCTTGGCTCACTTAATCCAAATCCCTCAATCCAGGCAGAACTGCTGAGCTGGAGAGAGCCCCGCGGCCCTGAGCTGAGGGTGGGAAAGCAGAAGGAAGTAAACTTTATTTAGCAGACAATGGGCTCTTTAAGGAACATCTCCAGGGCATGTATCCCAGCTCATGTGGCCAGACCTTTCAGAGAAACATCCCTCAGTTATGGTTTAGCTGGGTGCAGAGCAATTTTGCTGCTGCTTATCACTCCAAACTATAAATGTTACCATACAGCTTAATGAGCTCGGACACGCATGAAGGACCCCAACACAAAAGCCTGTTTTGCTGAAATACCAAGAAAAGACACATTTTTCATCCTTGCAGGAGTTTATAAATAGAACAGCTGTTAGTTTGGATTCCCAGTTCACGATGGGTTTACACAATATTCCTCCTTTCCCAGCGAAGCGCTGAGACAAGGGCGCTTTATTCCCACCCTTCCAGCCAAACGGACAGTTCCTGTGGGCTCCTCTCTCAGAAGGTGACCTGGCACGTGCTTGGCAGAGCCACCAAGGCTCGGCCACCAGCCACCAGACCTCCTCTGCACCAAGGAGGTCACTCATTAGTAAGGTGACAGCACAGCATTCAGTGTTGCCTCGCCCCACACAGAGGGACACAGGGCTCTACTGTCCAAACAGTCCAAGTAAGACTGGAGATAAATCATCCAAGGTTCTGCAGAGGGATCTGGACAGGATGGATCAAGGGGATGAGCCCAGTGGGATGAGGGTTAACATGGTGACACGCTAGGTCCTACCTGTGGGTCACACCAACCCTATGAATGCTACAGGCTGGGGGCAAAGTGGCTCTGGGGGTGCAGGTGACAGTGGATGGACACAAGCCCAGGTGGGCAGGAAGGCCACTGGCACCTGGTCTGTGTCAGCACTGGTGTGGCCACAGCACCAGGGCAGTGCTCGTCCCCTGTGCTGGCACTGTTGGGGAACTTTCAGTCCTGGGGGAGTTCTGGGCCCTTTACCCCAACACAGACATCAAGGGGCTAGAGCATGTCCAGGGAAGGGAACAGAGCTGGGGAAGGGGCTGGAGCAGCAGGAGCAGCTGAGGGAGCTGGGAAAGGGGCTCAGCCTGGAGAAAAGGAGGCTCAGAGGGAACCCTGTGGCTCTGCACAACTCCCTGACAGGAGGGGACAGCCAGGGCAGGGGGTCAGACTCTCCCAGGGAACAGGGACAGGACAAGAGGAAGCAGCTTCAAGCTGTGGCAGATTCAGGGTGAACATTTGGAACGATTCCTTCCCCAGAAATGTTGTCCAGCCCTGGCCCAGTCTGCCCAGGGAAGTGGTGAATTTCCCATGCTTGGAGGGATTTAAAAGCTGTGTGGATGTGGCACTTGGGGACATGGGTTAGGGGTGGCCTTGGCAGTGCTGGGGGAACACTGAGGCTTTTCCAACCCAAATGATTCCACTGGAATGCACCTGCCCACCTCCCCAGGGAAAGGGGCTGCAGGAGCACAGGAGGGAACAGCATGAACAGCCCAACATACCACGATGTTGTTGGGGTCCATGGATTCCACAGCATCCAGGAACTTGAACTGCACCTGCTGGTACTCACGGTGGTGCTCGAAGGTGAAGTGCTGCACCCCCCTCCGGGTGTCCAGCAGCTGCATGGTGATACCTGCAGGGTGCAGGGGAGATCTGGGTACCCCAGAAAACCTCCTCTGCTCTCTCACAGCATCCAAAGCTCACTCCCATCACTGGCTTCAGAGATACACTTGTTTTTGGAAACTCCCAGAGAATTTCACTCTTTTCCCCTCTCTCACAAGTCCAAATCCCAAACCCACCCACATAAAGCCCAGGCTGCTCACTCTACCCAGGGACACTTCTCATTATCCAGCAATTCTGCTGCTAACATGGGAAGCACCCATGCCCTGCTACCTCCAAAAGAGGGGAAAACAACCCCAAATCATAAGGTACAACTCCACAGAGTTCTCTTGAGGCAGGAGCTGTATTTCCACCAGCTGAGGAGCAGTCTCCGTTTAGATTCCATGTCCTGAGCAGCATCCATATCACATGGGACAAAGGTTAGGAGGGCAGGAGGGGGCAGGAGGCAGCCCCAAAAGCCTCACCTGTCTTGCTGTAGCGTGGCCAGGTGTTCTTGGGAGCTGTCAGCCACATGCTGCGGACGTACTGCCTCTGCCTCTGCCTCGGCCTGGGGAGGGGAACACACAGGTCACAACTCCTCTGCACTGGCAGGAGGAGGAGGGATGAAACCATCTTAAAGGGAAAAATCAGATCCAATTTCCTCCCCACAGAGAGCCACACAGAGCTGTGCCCAGAGCTCCACGTTTGCCTTCAAGACACGACATAGCTGTGCTCAGGCTTTGCCTCATGTGCACCATCCAGGCCAGCCAGTGCCTCCAGCATCTCCACCTCCAGAGCTTCTCTCCCTGTTTTTATCCCTGCCAAACTCTCAGCTGCCTCTGTGCTTCTAACAGCTTCCCAGGTCCAATTAGGAGAGCCCCACATCCCTCTGACTCATCCCTCTTCCCAGCAGGGCCTTCAAATGTCAACTGGATTATTTTGAGCCATACTCAAAACCACACAATTTATTGGTTCAGGAGCAATTCAGGATCAAGGCTACTCCGAGGGAGTCATGTCTCCTCAGAAAGGGATCACAGACTGTGCTGAGCTGGAAAAGACCCACATGGATTAGCAAGTCCAACTCCTAGCCCTGCACAGGACAAACCCAAGGGACTTCAGTTTCTTCCTCAAGTACCAAATGCTCTTTCACAGACTGCCCCTTCTTCCACCTGCACTGCTCCAGGCTCAGACCATTCTTTGTTTTCCAACCAGCTCATGGAAGTGGGGATTTTGTGGATGACAGTGAGCACAGTGCAGTGGATGAATGCTGAGACATCACACCCAGGGAGCAACATGTTCCCTGGGCCCCTGGAAGCAAATGCATGAGACTCTGAATGTATTCAGGGTCCACTTTCTGCCCAGAGGCACTGGAATGGCAGCAAGGGACAAACAGTGCAAAAACAAACAAAATCTATGTGTCTGCACTCTGTGAACTTGAGTGAAAGGACTTTCAAGGGTGGTTTGGAAGTAAATGAGAGGGGAAAGGAGCAAAAAGAAAAGCAAATGCCAGTAAAAGCCTAGAGAAGTTTTTCCCCACCTTGTACATATCGCAGAAAATATTCCCCTGTCCCAATAAGCAACTGCTAAATGAGTAACACACCCTGAGCCTGGGATTACCTGCCTGGGTGTGGCACTGGGGACTCCATGAGTCCTGCCAAGGGCAGGACAGACACTCCTCCTCAGATTTGGAAAGGGTTTAATATCAAATTCTGGACTAACCTCTGGTCCCCAAGCACAGCACGAGCCCCAAAGTATCTCTTCAACTCATTCTCTGGATTCAAGTTTCTGAGAAGGTGGAAAGAAGAAAGAAAAGCTCTATCAGTTAAACACACATCAACACCCAGCACCCCAAAGTGCCTCTGGAAAACCCCAAACTCTCACACACTCCCTACTGATCAGACACAGCAGAGAAAGGAGAATAAAACCGGCCAGAACTGGCAGGGAAAGCCCTGCTCCATCAGACAGGCTTTCTCCCTGCTCTGCTCCAGAGCTGGGGAATACTGCTGCTGCCCTCTCCAGGGCAGCTGGAGCCTTAGCTGGGATGTTCCCGAGAGAAGCCTGGGCTCGGGAGCACAGGTGAATCCCATGTCAGGCTTTACACACCAGGGCTATTGGTACCTCTGCAGAGGTTCCCCCACAGAGGATCTGAGGCTGGAAGGTCCCTGTAGAGACCAATCTGGTCCTGCCACCACTGCAAGCAGGCCTGGCAGCAGAGAACCCCCATCAGAACCAAACACAGCTTCCAGAGGAGTGGTTAGGAGCAGGGATGTGCACAACCATCCCAAGCCTTTCAATCAAGGTGCAGAGTTCCTGGCCAGATCCCACTGGGAAGCTCCCAACTCCCTTCCAGGGAGCAGATATTGTGTCACACCAAGGCCAGAGCCAGGGGGGAGCCAGCAGTACCTGTGCTCCACATAGAGCAGAGGCCGGCTGTCGGCAATGACCCCACTCTGCCTCTGCGGTGCCAGCCCGGGGTCCTCAATCCTCTCCAAAAGGCTGTCAATGTCTTCCAGGTCGTTGTCTTCCTTAAGAGAGGCAAAGCCAAAGCATTTATTACAGGCTGAGTCACAGCAGCCTGCAGCTCACCCAGCAGAGATCACACCCAGCCGCCCCCGGCTCATCCCGATCCCTGCTGAGGGGCTGGGGCTCTTCAGAGAATCCCAGAATGGTTTGGGGAGGAAGGGACCTTAAAGTTCATCCTGTTCCACTCCTTGTCAAGGGCAGGGACACCTTTCACTATCCCAGGTTGCTCCAAGCCTTGTCCAGACTGGCCTTGGACACTTCCAGGGATCCAGGGGCAGCCACAGCTTCTCTGGGCACCCTGTGCCAGGGCCTCACCACCTTCACAGGGAATAATTTCCTCCCAATATCCCATCTCACCCTGCCCTCTGAGGGTGGGAAGCCATTCCTCCCTGACCTGGCACTCCAGGCCCTTGTCCAAAGACATTTTAAATTTTTATATAACCAGCCTTCATCCTCTACTTTCCACAGAAACACCAAGTTATTGCTGTGAGCCTCATGACAAGGTCTCAAACACTCACATGACTTTAATCCAACTCTCCCATTCCCCATTTTCCAACCGTCCCAGGAATCCATCCAGCTGCTGACATCCAACAGTTGTATAACACTTTAACCCTAATTTCCCTCTCTTTTCCCCCCTACAAACAGCAAGTGACACATTTCTTACGTGCCTGTTTCACATCCTCCTCATGATGTCCATGGGTGGAACACAGAATTCCATTCAGGACACCCAAGCAGCACTGCCAGCTTGCCTTTTCCAGCTAAATTTAGCCCCTGTGCGTGGAGTGCACACAGGGAAGGGATAACGTGCTCTGCACAGAAGTGCTGGAACAGAGGTTGTATTATCCCTCACTGGCAAACCAAACTGCTGGGTCTGGGTGTACCCCCAGCCTCCAGCTGGCACATGGGCTCCTGCTGCTCGGTGTTTTTGGATTGGGAAAGGAAACAGGCTCTTCAAGAGGGTACTCCACCTCAGGAACTCACTCCTGAGTGGAATTCCCAGGGAGGAGGTGGCCAGCTGGGTGCTGGCACTGCTGTCAGGGCTAAGCCATTCACTCCAGAATCCAGTGGCTCAGGATGTTGAGCAAAGAATCTTCCTGGAGTGAACAGGGAGGTTGGACTCCATGATCTGGGAGGTCTTGTCCAACCCTAAGGATTCTGTAGTTCTGTGGACAGTTCAGACTCAAACCTCACCAGAAAACCAGCTCCCACCTGAACCTCACTCCTATTGAATTCAGAACATCAATGACTTTAATCCATCTGCTACTTCCAGCTCTGAGGTCCCCAGCACTGGGAGGATGTGGAGCTGCTGGAATGAGTCCAGAGAAGGCCACGGAGATGCTCCAAGGGCTGGAGCCCTCTCTGCTCTGGAGACACCTTAGAGTCCCTTTCAGTGCTTAAAGGGCTGCAAGAGAGCTGGAGAGGGACTTTGGTCAGGGGACAGAGTGACAGGACAGGTTGGACAGGGTTTGGAGCAACCTGGTCTGATGGAAGGTCTCCCTGCCCATGGCAGGGCATGGAATGAGATGAGCTTTAAGGTCCCTTCCAACTTAAACCATTCCAGGATCCCAGGATTCTAAAAAGGCTTCTTTAAATTTAAATTTTGAAATGGCTTTTTTGCCTCAAATCTCTCCTACAGACACCTCAGAATTCCCACTCTGCCAACCCCACTGGAGGAACCAGCCTGGTCCCTGACTCAGAGCACACACACAGACATACCACAGTCTCTCCTGCAGAATTTTTCTTGGCTTTCCTTTTCTTTTTTTTCTTCCGTGGCTTGTTACTTGATGCCAGCTGCAAAGACAAAGGGAAGAGCTGTCAGCATTCCCATGAACTGCAGAGGTGCCAGCTCCACAGAAAGAAGAGCTTTTCCCACAGGGATCAGCACACTGAGGGTCCTTAAATGAAACCAAAGTTCACCCTTTAGTGGGTGGAAATGGAGACACAAGGAGAAAATGGAGGAAAGCACCAAAGATTCACAAAGGGTTAAACCTCAGCTGACTTTCAGATCGATGTCTGAGGCTACAAAACCAGGAGAGAAACAAGTTTAGCTGTGCCATCTGTGGAGGAAACACTTCAGCCTCTTTCAGTCCCCAGGATAAGCTGCATTTCTGCTTTCCTGGGGAGCAGGACAGTTCCCATTTCATTCCCATTTCCACAGAAACCAACACCTGACAAAGGTCCCAACACCAGAGCCTCTCCCTGCAGATGATGCAACTGCTTCAGCTCAGGATGCTGGGGCATTCCCTAACCTGACTGGCACAGCTGGCTCTTCCCTGGGGTGCACAGCTGGGAAGCACATTCCAGGATCTAGCAGATAACACAGCAAGGGATCACAGCACCATGGGATGGTGTGAGGCAGAAGGGACCTGAAAGTTTATCCAGTTCCTACCCCCTGGCTAGGCAGGGACACCTTCCACTAGACCAGGCTGCTCCAAGCCCTGTCCTGGCTCTAACCAGGACTCCCACATCCTACCTGGAGCTCTGGGAGCAGCTCCAGGTGTGTCCTGCAGTGCTGGCACAGCAAATTCACCAGGTCAGGCCCCCGGAGCCACTGCTCACACAGGGACCCACCATCCAGAGCACTCCCAGCCCCTGGGCTGGCAGAGGCCACCAGCACAGCTGGAATGCACACAGACAGTGGACTTTGCTCCTCTGCCACCCAAGCCCCAGGGACACACTCCCCAAATGCACAGTAAACAGGTGAGACCAGGGGCCAACTCCCTTTGCTCCCCCAACCCTCTTCTCCAGTGAGATCTGGGCTGGACTTGCCATGGAAAGCTGTTAATTAAATGTCCCTTTCCTTACAAAATCCTGCAAGCAGACACTTCTGGGCTGCTACCACAGGAGGAATCTTGATAACAAAAGACAGCAAATCACTATGGGGAAGAACAGTCCAGTATTCAATTGACACTGCTTGAAGTCTTCACATCCCCTGTTCCAAAACAAATGCCTCCTTGAGACCACTCCTCCCAGCTCTGACCTCAGTGCTCAATGTCTTCCCTGGGTCCCTCCTCCTCTGCAGCTGGAAAATCCCTCTGGGTCCTCCACACAAACCCAGCCCTCAGCACCAAACTGCTCACCCTCCCCCAGGTGCAAGTTCCCAGGTTTAGGTGTGAGTCCTTAGGAGCAGTTACCGTTCGGTCTGGCTGCTCAGCCTCCTGCCCCTCTCTGTGTCCATCCCCGTCCGTGTCCTCGGTCACAGCCCCTTCCCTGTCCCTGTCCCTGTCCCTGCTCCTGTCCTGGCTCCCTCCTGCCGTGTCCTGCTCGCTGAGCCGGGTGTCCGCTCGCTCCTCTCCGGCCGGCGCCTCATCCTCCGACTCCTCAGCTGGGATCTGCAAACAGAGGGACAAGCTGCAGGCACAGCCCTGGGATGGAACTCCCCAGGGATCTGATCCAGAGCTCCACCTGCAAACAGATGGAGCTTTGGACACCCCTCGTGTCAAGCGTGTCACGCAGTGGCTGCCCGGACAGTCCCACGCACGTGGAGGGGAGCACGGGACCACCAGGATCTGTCCCCTCACACCACAGACTCTGCTCTGCCCTGGGAAGAGCTTCCAGACCCAGCCAGGCCTGGGGGAAGGACAGGGCATGGTTGGGGGGCTGGATGAGGTGTCTGGAGAGCAGGACCAGGCTCTGTCTCCCCAAGGACCCAGCAGTGCCACCAGGGCCCATCTGACATGCAGCACTGGGATCCTGCAGTGCTGGATAGGTGGCAGAGATGTTCCTAAAAGCGGTTTCACCACTCCAGCTCTGAAAACACCCAAACCCAGCCCCTCCAGGCCTCTCTTCCATTCCCTCCCAGTTCAACCCCAGATGCTGCTCCCAGCCCTGATCCCCACCTTCCCACTCACCCACCACCCAAACCGATCACTCCCACCCCAATCACTGACCCCAAATCACCGCCATACACAAACCGTGTCACCTCTGCCACCCCACTCTGTGACCCCCTCTCAGTCACTGCCCCCCTGTTCCCTCCAGTCACCCCCAAACCCCGTCAGCCTCTGCCCCCAGGTCGCTGTCACTCCAGCCACCCCCAGTGACTGTCGCCTCAGGTGTCCCCAAGTGAGTGTCCCCCACCAACGTCCCCGACTGCCCACCCAGCTGTCACCCCCAGTCACTNGTCCCGTGTGGGACACGGCCCCGGGACACGGGGGGGACCGGGGGACAGGCTGCGGTGCACCCGCGGCTGGGAGTGCGGAAGGGAGCGTGCGAATGGGGAGCGCGGTGTTCCCACGGTGCTGAGCGGGGTCACGGGCGGGCACAGCGCTCGGGGGAAGGGGGATGGCGGTGGGAGATGCGCACGATGAAGTGGGGTGCCCCCATCCCCGAGCCCCTCGCACCCCGCAGCACCCCTCACGCCGTCCCGCATCCACTCAGGAGCAGCCACGCGGCCCCAGGGCAGCCCAGCGGGTTTATTATGGGGGGGACGTACAGAGCAGCCATGCCAGCCCAGGGCACCGGGCACCCCGGCACAGCCAGGGCTTGGCACAGAAGCGGGGCCGGGGGGGCGAGCGCAGGGGCTGTGGGTGTCCCACAGCGGGATCCATCCCCCAAGAGCTGCCCCGCAGTGGGATCCGTCCTCCCGGGGGCTGCGGGTGCCCCACAGCAG
>VZTZ01022864.1:432-44062 GCA_013400955.1 Drymodes brunneopygia | reverse complement strand
GGTACGGTGCGACTCCACTTGGTACGGTGTGACATGGCTCGGTATGGCATGGCCCAGCTTGGTACAGAATGGGATGCGGCAGTAGAGTGTGGCATGGCACAGCACGGCTCGGCATGGCTCAGCTTGGCTCAGAATGGCACAGCTTGGCATGGCACGGCACAGCTCGGCTCCGCATGGCTCAGCAGGGCACATCCCAGCTCGGTACCATGGCACAGCTCGGCACAGCATGGCTCGGCACAGTACAGAACAGCCCAGTACCGATGGCATGGTGTGACATGGTACAGCACAGTGTGGCACAGCACGGCACGGCTCGGCCCGCTCCGGCTCCCCCCTGGCTGCCAGGCTGCAGGGCTGGGAGCAGGGAGTGGCTGCACTGGGTTCACGGGGTGCACGGTGCAGGGTTCAGGGCACACAGCTGGGCACAGGGCACAGGGCGTGGATGGCAGGGTGTGTGATGGGGGCCATGGCACAGGGCATGGGCACGGAGCAGTGCTGGGTGACACCCCCGAGGGACACAAGACCTCCCCTGTGTCCCAGGAGAAGCAGGGTGGCCAAGGTGCATGGCTCTGTCCCAGCCTTGGCTCTTGCCCCATGGAGCCCACTTGCCACATGTAGGGCAGCACGTGCAGGGACACGATGGCCTTGGCGCCAGGGGCATCTGGGGACACCTGAGCAGGAATCAGGGCAGGAACACAGGATGCCAGTGCCTGCAGGGACTCCTGGCATGAGGCACCTGCCCTGTGGGGTGCTGGGGGAGCCCCAGGGCACTCGGCTGGGATGAGGAGCTGGCACAGGGAAGGGGCCAGGCTGGGACAGGAAAACTTCCTGGAGGGAAGGACAAGAGCTCCAGATGCCAGAGTATGGTTTGGGCATGGCCAGGAGCAGCAGGAGCTGGGTGAAGGTGCCAGGATGAGCTGGAGTCTCCAGGGAGATGATATTCCATGGAAATATGGTGTTGGCATCCTACAGCCATTGGGAATGTCTAACATGAGAGCAGGACCACCTTTGGGCACCAGCTGGTCCCCTCAGACACACGGGGAGGGCAGGATTGTCCTGATGGAGCAGAAAGGACAACCAATGCCTGGGAAAGGTCAGAGGGAGCAAATGAACACTCTTGTCATGATGAGCTTCCCATTTCCATGATGGAAGGAGAATAAAACCCTGTCTCAGCACCATTAACCAATGAGCATAAACTGGGATCAATCCCAGGGCTGGCACAGGGACACAGCTGACACGGCTGCTCATCTGTCCCACATGGCCAAAGAGCTGCTCCAGCTCTGGAGATGTCTCCCTAAGGGTCTGGGATGGAGGAGAAAAACCCCTCAGTGTCCATCCCAGAGAACCTGAGCAGTGCCAGCTCCATCTTTTGGGGAGAAAATGGAATAATGGAGCCGGAATACTGAGAAACACAGCCCTGCGTGGTGCCCTGGGGTTTGAGCAGGGGCAGGAGGGATACGGGCGATCCAAGGTGTCCGTGCATCTCCGGGAATGCTCAAATGCACCGTGGGCAGGTGGGAGCTCACGCTGCAGGGAATTCCAGCTGGATCCACACGGAATCCTGCACAGCTCGTGGCCGCGGCGCCGGCATCTGGGGCTGAATCGAGAGCTTTGAGTGCCCCGTTTGCCCGGTTTGGAGCCGAGAGGAAAGCCGCCCGTGCTGCCCAGCGGAGCAGGGCCGTGCCGTGCCGTGCCGTGCCGTGCCGTGCCGTGCCGTGCCGTGCCGGCTGCCAGCTTTCCAGCCCCTCCGGGCACAGCCGGGGCAGCACCGTCGGGGATGGGAGCGGGCGGACGTGCGGCGTTTGAAGGAAAACCCACCCTGCAGGATTCATGGGAAGGCATTTGCATGATAAAGCACGGAGCCCTTTGCTTTGGGTAAATCTGTAATTAATATGGAATCGTGGAGTAATTAAAAGCTACCGGCGTGGAAAACTCAAACAGAAGCCAAGCGTGTGTTTCTGTGTGTGGGGGGATGAGGGAAATAGAATTAAAGCCGAATGAAATAAGGGGGAAAAGAAAGATGAAGTGTTTGGGAAATGGTGTCAGAGCACTACGGGAGGGTTGGAATTCCTGGCTCCTGCAGTGTGGAAGGCAGGGAGCTGGGATGGAGGGCACACAGAGCCCTTCCCCAGCCACCTGTAGCAGGGCTGTGCCCCTGTCTCCTTGTGGATAATCCATTCCCGTGGGTTTCAGCTCTCATATGCAAAAATAATTCCTTACAAAGAAACAGGAACCTGGGATGAGTGCACAGAGCACCTGTGGGGTGGATGTGCCTCTCCTACTTTCTCCCAGTGCTGCACTAATCTGGGAACACGGAAGGAGGGAACATTTTACTGGGCAGTTTGCTCCTGCTGTGTGCTGGCCTCAGATATGGCCAGAGATTGACGGGGGTCACTCTGAGGGACACCATGGGGAAATTTGGGACCACTCTGGAGGCATTTGAAACACCCTCGGAACATCCTGGGGACCTTGGGGACACCATGAGGACCTTGAGGTCACCCTTGGAAACTCCCTGAAGACCCGGAGGACATTGCAAGGACCTTGGGAACACCCTTGGGGAATCCTGTGAATAAACTCTGGGAGCACTCTGGAATGCTGAGCTCCCAGCTGGATACCTGCTGGGGATCCCAAAATCTGGGGCTGCCCAGGCCCTCTTAAAATGTGGGGCTGCCCAGACCCCCCCCAAAATCTCCGGCTGACCCAAATTTGTCGATGGCATTGGGGGTTAGAGTGACCCAGGGACGTGGCTCTGGCGAGGGGTCCCAGCCTTGGTGCTGTGGGGTCTGTCCACAGCAGGATCCCATGGCAGTGTCCGTGCTGGACAATCAGCACTGCTGGGAAGTTCTCTCTCCCTGGCTCCTGGCATCATGTGCTGCTGACTCACACCCTGCCGGGCCAGCACTGCAATAAACCAAAGCCATCCACGGCCAGCCCCAGCCAGAGCTGCTTCCCCATGCTGGACAAACCCCAGGGGATTCATCTTTCCATAAAGGATCACCACTGCTGCTCCAAGCCACGGCGGCCAACAGAAGGATCAGAGCAGAGGGAAAAAAACCTCTGAGAATTCTGCTCTGCTCCCTGAGAAACTCTGCGGCCATTCTGGACCTAAAGAGATTGCAGGAAAAAGAAGGAGACTGGTTTTGGACAAGGGGATGGAGGGACAGGACACAGGGAATGACTTCCCACTGCCAGAGGGCAGGGATGAATGGGATATTGGGAAGGAATTGTTCCCTGTGAGGGTGGGCAGGTCCTGGCACAGGGTGCCCAGAGAAGCTGTGGCTGCCCCTGGATCCCTGGCAGTGCCCAAGGCCAGGCTGGACAGGGCTTGGAGCACCCTGGGACAGTGGAAGGTGTCCCTGCCCATGGCAAGTGTGGAACAAGATGAGCTTTAAGGTCCCTTCCACCCCAAACCATTCCCTTCCAACCCAAACCATTCCGCGATTCCGTTATTTATTCTCCCAGCAATGCTGGCGATTCTTCGCTTTGGGAATTCCAGCCGCCCTTGTCCCCTTCCCCGGGTGGGATCAGGGTCAGCAGCATCCTCACCGCTCAGAACTGACAGGATCGGAGTCCGCCACCGTGTCCCACACACTCCGCAGCTCACAGCCCGTGCGGAGCGGGTCCCATCACGGTGCCCGACCCGCCGTGTGTCCCCGCATTCCCCCTGTGTGTCCCCGCGTCCCCNGGAGGGGCCGGGGGGCGTGAATGTCCCCCCTCTGCCTTCATACACCCCTTCTCTCTGCCTGCACACACCCCTCTCTCTGTCCCCACGTGCCGCTCCATACACCCCCCTCTGCCTTCTTCACAGCCCCGGGCCCTGGCACACAACACCTGCCCTCGTACACTCTGCTTTGCCTTCCTCACAGCCCCGGGCCCTGGCACACAACACCTGCCCTCGTACAGTCCCTTCTGCCTGCCTCACAGCCCCCGGTACACAACATCTGCCCTCGTACACTCTGCTCTGCCTACCTCACAGCCCCCGGTGCGCAACATCTGCCCTCGTACAACCCCTGCTCCCTGCCCTCATGCCCCCCGCCTGTTTTCCTCACACCCCGCTCTCCCTCATCCACCGGCAGCAGGGAGCGGGAGGTGATCTCAGGGTGCCCTGGGAACACGCTGGTCATAAACCCCGAACTTCTCAGCAGGGAGAGCCAGGAAGCGGAAAAGCCCCTTCGGGAGTGAAGCAGAGCTCCAGGAAGCGGCTCTGCGGCTGCTGGATCACCACCAGAACCTGGGTGACCTCCTGCTGGAGGTAGGAACGGGACAGTTCAGGGTGTCACCGTCCGGCTGGGACAGGGGGAGATCCCAGCTGGAGGAGTCAATGTCCCAAAAACAGAGTTTTCCATGATACATGGAAAGAAAAACCAACAGTGTCGGAGTAAGATGGAAGTTGAAAGGTCTGTGTTGCAGAAATGAGGTTGTTATCCCTTTTCTGTCAATGTTTTTACTCTTCCAGACTAAAAATAGTTAAGCATGGTTTGGATTTGGGACAAAGGGAAATCCAGTACATTTTCCTTCAGGTCAGAACTGGGCTTGTTGTGAATCTAGGGAAAACAAATCAGGAGAGACTTGGTTTTTCCCTGAATTACCAACCACTTCTGACTGACATGACTGTCTTCATGACAACCTTGTCTTGAGCCACTGTTGTGATTTGGCCACGTTCTCCTTCTCCTCACACACTGATTTTACAGCTACAACAGATAATGCAAATACCTCCTGTACTTCAGGATCTTTCTTTCTCTAGAGAATATTTCCCTTTATAAAAAGAAAAAGGGGATATAACTAGAAAATGATCCAACGTTTGGACATGGTTAATCAAATATTTATGTCCTCATGGCTTCACAGGAAGGATTTGAAAGGTAGGAATTATGGAAATTCTGCTCCAGGTGCTGCTGCTGAGCTGTTTGGTCCTGGGGGATGAGGAACTTGACCTGTATCTCCATTTTTTCTGCATAAACTGACAATAACTAAACACACATCTCTTGCAAGGAGCTGTGAAATCTGTGCTTTTCCATTCCCATGTGGGAGCTCCGTGTTAATTTCACTTCAGTTGCTCCAGAAGTGCAGGGATAGGTTTGTAAACGTGTGTGACAGACATTTAAGAGTTCTTTGGTTTCATTTGGTTTCCAGGTGGGCGATTCAGTCAAGCCAGGTGTGCAGGATGGGGCAGAGCCTCGGGAAGTGTCATCAGAGTCATTTATAGGTGAGCATCTTCCAGGCCAGATGTGGGCAAGAACTCTTCCTCAATGCTGAATTTTTTGCCTTTAAATGCAACACCAGTTTGACTTTCTTTTCATTGTTCTGCTGTTGTTTCTCACTTGCCTGGTGATGAGAGTTTTCTGCTCTGCTGTTTTGTTCAGTCTCTGTGCTGCAGGAGCAGGCCTCCAAGCTGGGTGTGCCCACGGCGACCTTGGCGGCCAAAAATGCCGTTGCCAACGTGGAGAGGATCTGCCACGGTTCTGCCAGCCCCTCGCCAGTCCCACTGCTGAACTCTGACCAGAGAGTAAGGGAGAAGCTTTATCTTTAATTTATCAACAAAACAGCACTGTTAGGTTTGACTTTAGGCCCAGTTTTTCTGCTCTGATAAAGCCCCAAACACGAGCGGACAGTTATTCGCGGAGGTGTTCGATTTGCTTGCAGAATTACAAGATATATAAGAAGAGAAGTTTAGGCCTTTCCCGTGAACTCTCTCCACCATTTGACCCTTTAAAAAGCAGCAAACAGGGCAAAGAAACAAATTGTTTTTCTGAGAACCTGTTATTCACAAAGGGAATTATTTCTGCTTCATTTCTGGGGTGATGC
The DNA here is from genome assembly GCA_013400955.1 of Drymodes brunneopygia. Taxonomy (NCBI): domain Eukaryota; kingdom Metazoa; phylum Chordata; class Aves; order Passeriformes; family Petroicidae; genus Drymodes; species Drymodes brunneopygia. Next base: position 38,263 of record VZTZ01022864.1, on the reverse strand, counting down.
CAGAAGAGATTGTCCTGCTTGCTTCAGACTGTGAAGGAGTTGCTGGCAAACAACACGTTCTGTCGCTCCCTCTTCTGCCAGGAAATGTGGAAAATGAAGGTGAGAACTCATGGAGAAGCATTGTGGTGTTACAGACACAGATGAGGTTTCATCCATGGGATGTGGCATCTCTGAATTCCTGAGAATGACTGGTCTTCCTGACCTTCCAAAAGCATGAACTGAATTATAAATGGTGGGGGTTTTTTGGTTGTTTTATTTATTTTAGAGCCAGTTCCGTGGGAATTTCCTTGTTTCTGCAGTGGGATTTGCTTTTTCAGCTCAGCTGAGGTTTGGAATTATTTGAATTATTGGAAACTGCCAGAAAAGGTCATTGACAGCACTTTGGTGATCAAGGGCTGGTTTTGGGTCCAGCGCAGAAACTCCCAGCTGACTGAAAGGTGACACAGCCCCAGAGCCCTTCAGGTGCTTTGCCAACAATATTCCAAGTGTCTTTAGCATCCTGTTTCTCTGCTTTGTTTACCTGGGAATGGTGATAAAACAGAGTGAGGCCACAGAGAAAGAAACCAGATAGCAGATAACAGCATGTGCTGCCTCACAAATGGGATGTCTTGATTTCATTTGGGTGTGTTTTGTGGAGACAGTGGTGCTGTGAGTGGAGCTAAGGGCTTTTTATGAGTGGGACAGTTGTGATTCCTCGCTGCTCTCACGGGAAAGGAGGAAAAGGCTGATCTCCCCAGATAAAGGGCCCTGCTCTGGTCTCAAATATCTGCTCCTGAGCTGAAAATAGAACCTGTGTGTTTCACAGGCTGATTAAGATCTCCTGCTCCCGGGGCAGACATGGGGATAAGTGAGAGATAACTCTGTAACTGAGGCTGTTACAGAAAGAATTAAGGTGTGAAGGCAAAGTATGTGGGCGAGTTTGGGGTCAGGGGATGAGGCAGCTGCTGGTCACCACAGAGAGCTCCTGGGGCTTTGGCTTTTCCCTGTGCCCAAGGCTCCCAAACCCCTCTTCCTTCTCAAGGTGGGAAGGTTTTGTGAAGGTGTTGGTTCTGCCTGGAATGCTCAGAAGCTGCCTCTGCACCTTTCCCCTGCCAGGTGCACCCTGCAGTGCTGTTTTGCTGGCTCAGGACTCTCCTGGACAGGAGCTGGAAGGGATGTTACAGGGCAGCAATTTGATCCACATGGGAGCGATGCCTGGTGCAGATTTTTGCCAGAGATAGTTCATTTTTCCTTTGTGTCCATCAGCCTCTCTGCCTGGATGATTGCAGTGTCTCTTCTTGTAGTCTCCTGCAATCCCAGCTCTGTTGGGATGTGGACTTGAGAGTGACAGCCTTGTTCCACAGGGACTAATAAACAGTTAATAGACTAAAAGACAATTATCTGATCTGGAGCTGGATCTGAATTAACGAGACCTGAACCTCAGTTGTGTTACCTGTTTCCTGGGATGTCCCTGCTCCTTTGACTCTGCAGAATCAGCATTATTCCAGTGGGAAAAGATGGATATATTCACTACTTGCCCATGAAAATTTAAAATGATAATGCATCCACCACCCTAAACCACCCAAAATTTGTAGGAAACATATCTCTCGTCACACAGATATTCCTTGTGTTGTCAATTTTAAATTTTTAACAACCTCTGGCTAGTTGGAATGGACAGAATTCAGCTTTATTTTTTTCATGGATCATTTGCAATAGCCATGTGTTAACTGCACAGTGCAGGCTGTGACCTAATGGTGCCATCTCCTCAGGAGGCCCCGGTGCTGGAAGCTGTGTGGCACCTGCACAGTGAGGACATCACCAGCCTGGCAGAGCTGCTGGAGAGGTGAGCACAGCCCTGGGGGTTTGCAGATGTAGCTAATCCCCTAAAGCCTATTGAAACATAATCAGGGATTAGTCATGAGTATTCTGGACTGAGGATATAGTCAGGTGCTGGCAAGGGATCAGATTAGCAGGATTTAGGAGCTGCTGTGGGTTTGGGGGGTTACTCTGGGGTAATTAGCCCAGTTTGGGTGCTGTGGCTGCTTGGTGTCCACCAGCTGGTCTCGAGAAGAAGTCTTGCTCTGCAGAAGGTGGGTGCTTCCATCTTCACAAAATTTTGCATTTTTTTGCCTGGCAGGGTTAACCTCCAGAGAATAGATAAGTCTAAGAATTTTATTTTTTGGTTTTTTGCCCCCCCAACAAGTATCCAAGACCAAGGTGGACAGGGCTTGGAGTAACCTGGTCTAATGAAAGGTGTCCCTGTCCATGCAGGGGGTAAAACAAGATGAGCATTAAGGTCCCTTTGAACCCAACCCATTCCATTTTTCCATGACACAGAGCTAACAACTCACCCGTTTGTGAAGTTCAGGTTGTCTCCTTATTGTGTCAAAGGAATGTCCAAGTGATCCTTTAGGCTTTTGATATTGGTTTACTTATCTGTTCACAATGAAAGCAATTTAAGGGAACCAAAAGCATAGATTAAGAATTTAATTTCTTTTTTTAAGCTTTTTTTACCCAAGTGTCTTAGAAATTGGATCTGAAATTCTTCTAGCAGAGCTTTCTCACTTTCATGTCAGGGGTGAGGAAATACTTGGATGCACAATTTCACACACATTTTTCCTTTGCGTGTGTGTGTTGTGGGATCTTTTTATAAAGCAAATAATATAAAAAGCAACTATTTGTAAAGCAAACGTGCTGGTCCAAATTAAACAAACGAAGTGGCACATTTAGGGCAGAGTGCACAGGTGGCTCTTCCGTGGGCCCAGAGGAGGGTGGTGGAGACAGCCAGGCTGTACAGAGAGCAGGAGGGATTGAACTGAGGGTGCTTTTGTGTGTTGCAGGAGCCCAGCAGGCCCAGCAGCAGTGGAGTGGCTCTGCAGCAGCCTCTGTGGCCTCTGTCAGCAGGCTGGGGACATCTCCTGTGGGGACACGGAGCTGGCACAGCGACTTCTCTCAGGCAAGGCCCTGGGCTGGGTGCAGGGCACAGCCTCAGAGGTGTAACAACACAGGCCCCACTTTGTGCTTCCTTACCTCTTTTCTCTGGGGAATATGTTTTTGATACATTTGGCAAATTTTGCAAACTTTCTCCCTTTGAAAAAATCATGGGTTTGAATTTTGCCGTCCCTTGGAGTTACGGTAACTCAAGAAAGGGAGGGGTGTGGTTCAGGGGTGACACACTGGCACTGGGACACTCTGCAAAGTCTGAGAGAGCTTTTGGGCCAGGAATATTTCACAGTTCCATTTCCCCCCTGTAAATTTCTACTATTTATTTTCTTAGTTTATTTAGGAAAAAGTCCCTCTAGTGACTGAGTGTGGACCAGTGCAACTGGTCCCTCTGAGTTCTGCAGAGGTCGTGGAGCATAACTGCAAATTCTTGAGACTTTATAATCCTTGAAGTACTGGCTTCTTTTTCCTGGGAATAATTTTGCTCCAACACAAATGATTCCTGCTGAGTGGAGGCTTTTCAGAGACTGTTGGGACAGGTGGGAGGGGAAGGAGCAGGTGACCTGTGTGCAAGGGGGATACTGGAACATTGATCCCTTCTTGATTTGCAGACTTTGCCGTCATGTTGCTTCAGAATGGCTTTGAGCAGGCTTCAGAGCTGGGAAGGAAGGTGGAATTCCAGAAGGTTGCCTGTGTAAGGACAAAATGTACCTGGTTGCAAGTGGTGCTTTAATAAAGTAATTCCATTAATCTCTGGCTCTTGCTGACTACAAATAATTCAGAGCTTGGAGCAGCAAGGAGAGGGTGGTGGTACAGGTGCTGGAGTGGGAGAAATGGTAAAAGCAAAACTGAGATTTTTTTGTATGGAGAATTGCTCCAAGGTGGCTCTTCAAGGGGTTTTTAAATTTCTTTTCACCTGGCTTGCTTGGGCGTTCCATTTGAATATGAGACATGGAATGCTGCTGAGGTTGGAAAATGCTGCCCTTCTGTCTATTTTATCTGTTCTACTGCAGAGCCTAAGGTGAAATTGAAACTTTAAGAGGGACAAAACTCTTTGAATCAATTTACTTTCTCTGCATTGAACTTCAGCTCTTTAAAACTCTAAATCCCTTCATTTGTCAATTTTGAATAGATCTGCCGTGCTGTCTTACAGAGGATGTTGGCATGTAAGTATTGCTGTGATCCCAGCTTTGTGCAGCCACTGCTGTTTCCAAGACTTCTCTTCCTTGCTCACTGCTGAATCCCTGAGGAGAAATCCTTTGCCTGGCTGCTTTGTCTGTGCTGTTGTGCATAATATTTATGTTACTGATTTTATTTGCCTTTGCTTTCCCTGTCGTTCTCCTAAAGCGTCTCCAGACACTGCAGATAATTTCTTGCCTTTTATGCTCCTTTTTTTTTTCTGCTCCCAGCTCTATCATCATATAGATACCTGACCTGATTTCCTGATTTTTAGCAGGTTTTTCTTGGAAGCAGGTGGAGCACAGAGGTTAGGCCAGGGTCAGTTTTGTGCTCAGGTTTATTTTTTCTACCTGATAAATTAAACTTTGAATCGACAGCGTTGTGAGCGGTTTTGCTGACTCACCCTTTGGATTTGCAGGCTAATGTTTTCTAAAACCTCTATTTTTATGCTGAGCAAAGACATCTAATGTAGGTGTGTAGTCTTTTAACACCAGTGTTCATGAACTGCAGTGTGCCTGCCTTGGCCTGAGCTGCCCTGGTGCCTCTGCTGAGGGCTCAACGTAGCAGCGCCTGATTTACCAGCAAATCCTGACGCAGAGAGACTAAACACACACACACACGGGGTTATTTCTGTCCTGATCCTCACGGGCAGAGGCTGTACCTGCTGTTGTCACGTTCCTTGCACCCCTCCCGTGTCCCACACCCCTGGCTGGTGTCACCTGACTGTGCAGCTGCTGTCACTCCTGTCTCCTTAGTGACAGCGCTTCCCCGCTTTCCTTGCTGGCACGTTTCCTGCTCGCTGCTGCTGCAGAGGCTGCTGCTCTCTCTCTGCTCTAAGGTGACCCCATCCCAGGACATGCCACCTCTCCTCCATCCCTGTGGGCACTGCCAGCCCCATCCCTTGCCCCAGGTCTCGCAGGGAGCGCTGTCTGTGCACAGAGATGCCTCACAGACCTTGTGAGTCCTTCTAAAAAAGGGAAAGCTGCAAGAGCAGTGCTTTATTTTTAAATATGCATGAATCTCATCTCAGGTGGCCCTTTAACAGTTGAAAAGCAACAGAGGAGCAGGGATTTTGGAGGAGGAGGAGCAGGCTGTTGGCAGGCAGACAGGAGTCTGCATCCTGCTCTTCATTTGCCCTTCCCATTTGCGCAGCCTGCACTGCCACACTCGCAGCCTGTGTGCCTGCAAAATGCATTGCATGAGGTTTATAGAAGATGTTTTATTAGTCCATACTTTCGGGTCACCTTTGAGGGGTCTCGCTTCATTAATCTTTGGAGAACATTAGGATTTTTAATGTAAAAGAATTCCTCATTCCTGAAGACCTTCACAGGAGGAGAAGGACAGGCTGGGAGCAGTGTGGGAGCAATGTGTTCACTGGAATGATCTGGCAGTGTTGAACTGCTGTGCCTGGAGATAAGCTGAGTTTATCTCCTTTGCTTTATTCTCCCCTACTTAACCTTAAAGTATTCCTCAGCAGGAGAGGAGAGTGTTACACCCTAAAGCTGTGGTGGCATGTGAGGGACATCTGGTTCTCTGCCCTTGCTCAGTCAATTTTCTTTCCAGGCTTTTTTTCCTCTTAACCAAAGGATTTGAATACACAAACCAAGCTCCTTGAACAGTTGCAAGAGCAGGGTTTTCAAGGCAGGGTGGCACGAAGCAGAAGTGCTGCTGCAGCAGACTGCAGAGCAAAGGGTCCCTCAGTCTGTGGGCTCGGAGTGGTGTGGGCTGATCGTCAAGACAACGCTCTGCGCAAGCTGCCAACCTGTTTGATCTCTGCCCGTCGTTTTGGGGCAGCTCGAGCTTTTAAAGGCATCCCCTGCTATGCAAATGGCACATCACAAAGGCGTGGCCCTCCCCCAGCCTGCCCTTTGTTCGGCCCGTGGTTTGCAGGGTGGTGAATTCAGCTTGTGCAAATCCCTGCCTCCAGACGCGCTGCTCACGCTCACAGATGCACGGCACAGTTAGGGCTGGGTTTGGGAATGAAATCCTAATTTGCATGCATTTTTAGATGGCTTCATTACTAGCACGTTCTTGGGAATGCGTTTGAATTGGTTCAAGGTCAAGTGGTAATGGTTTCTGTGTCACTTTGGAGAAAATCTATCAGATTTTAGTGCTGCTGAGTGGCTTCTGCACGTTTCCCTAGTGAGGTCACCTTTGTAAAGAGGCACCAATTGCTCTTTCTTGTTAGTTCCCATGTGGGGTTTAGTGTCACAGTCCTTTTCTCATTGGATTTTTGTGTGTTTTGGGGTCCAGGGGTGCTTGATGCGGTTGGTAAAGAGAAGCAGGAAGATGTTTCCATGGTGCAAGCTGTGAGGTTCTGGTAAGAAACGTTCCAAACGGTGTCAGGAGGAGGTTTTTATCCACTGTTGCACTTCTTACTGGAATAGGAGGAATGTTGTGGGTTGTTTTTTACTTATTTACACACCCCCTACCCCTCCCAGTGCTACTTGTGCTTGGTATTCTCCTCTAATAAAATATGTGCAGACAGAAGTGCTTGTAAAAAAGATAAGGGCCACGTGGGAAAGGGGGTTCTGGCAGTGCTGGAACCAGCCCTGGACCTCCCTCTTGTCATGCCAAAAATTCCCCATCGAGTTTTCTCACTGCTTCTGAGCAGAAACAGCTGGAAGGTGCAATCATCTCCAATTCCTGCTTCCAAACTTGTTTTATTTAACTGCTTTGTACGTGTCACCTTCAGCCCTGTGCAGGGATACACCTTAGACTCACATTTGTAAATCTGATGACTACATAGTGTTGAGTAACTATTAGTTGGGTTTTTAAAAATACATTAAAAAAAGTATAGATTTGTGGCAATTTGAGAAGAGAGGTGTAGAACAAAAATAAGTCATTCACCCTAAGCTGCACCTGATTGTTCCTATTTCATCAGCAGCTGGTGGATCATATATTATCAGCACCTGGCTGATCCTAATTAATCAGTGCCTGATTGATGCTATTTAATCAGTACCTGGCTGATCACCTGGCTGACATTGTTTCTGGTATTTCCTTGTCCTTTGCAGGCTGAATGTGTTCAACGTGTCCCTGTATGGAAGTGTGGCTCACCCGGATTCCTTGAGGCAGTTTTTCAGACACACCCTGACCGAGGTTCTCACCTACAACCCCGTGCTGAAAGGTGGGAATGGGCAGGGACAGGTGTCTCCAGGTGTGTCCAGAGCTCTGTCCCACACTGAGTGCACCCAGAGCCAGAGCAGCCTCCAGGCTTCTCAGCCCCTTCCTGAGGTCTGTGTAAGCAGGGTGCCAAATCAGCCAAAAAATGTCATCTGAGAGTCATAGTTCAGGAGAAAATTTTGGGCAGGAAGGTTCTAATCCCGGATCAGTAATTGTGAAGCTTGATGTTTTTAGGAAGAAATATGTTTGAGCTATAAAATCTGTGGTGAAATCCCTGTGAGCTGTGATCTGGAGCTGCTTGTCTGTCGTGTGGGAGAGCTGTGTCACTGCTGGCTCCCAGATGAAGGAGGTTCATGAGGGAAAAGCTGATTCCTTGCTGATTCTCTGTGCGTGTGCCACCTCAGCCCACGCGTGTGTGATCACAGGAACAGCTCTGTGGTGGCAGTGCCACAATGGAATGGCCCAGTCCTTGTGCCACAGCCCATGTTCCAGAGGCAACTGGGGAGAAAGGATTCCTTCCACTGGGCAGTTTTTTGATGGCTGCACAAGGGAAACTTAAGGGTTTTGTATTTTAAAATGTGTTGTATTTTAAAAATACAACACGAAAACAATACAACACATAAAAAAAAATACAATGTGTGTATTTTCAAACCTGTTGCTGAAGTTTTCTTTTTCTGGGCGCAGTGTCTGATGCCATCCAGATGCAGAAGGAGTGGAGCTTTACGAGGACTTCTCCCTTGCTCAGGGCTCTGTATCGCAAAGTAGGTCTGCCTGGTGTCACCCAGAGAACTTCATTCTGTTGGGTTTAGATCCACTGAAATACCTGAAATCAGGTTACTGGAAATTACTGCAACATTATTCAGCTGCAGAATCCAAACCAATTGCCAGAGGCTCTGGGAGGAGGAAGCATGAAGGAAAAGAGCTACAGTGGTTTTTGTTAGTGCAAAGCTCTTAATGAGAGCAAAGATGCTGATTGGAGATGTGAGTTTTCACTGAATATGACATGGATTCTGAAAGAATAGGAATTTTACTGTTTATCTTGGCTGGTGCTGTTGCCAGTCCAGGCTGATGTTTGGGAAACTGATCCAAGAGCTGCAGGATAAGCTTGAAAAAGTCACAGAAAAGCCATCTGCCTGTCAGTTCTGTCTGTACTCCCCTCTTTCTCCTGGCTGTATGTCCTAGCTAACAGCAATTGCCATCCCTCCTGCAGCTGCTGGTGGCATTCAGTGTGAAGGAATCCATCAGCCAGCTGCAGCAGGTCCTGGAGACCCACGAGGTGAACTGGCAGCACGTCCTGTCCTGTGTGTCCACGCTGGTGGTGTGCCAGGCTGAGGCTGAGCAGCTCTTCAAGGGTAGGTGGGCACTGCCAGCCTGCTGTGTGCCCCTGCTGCTTGGGTGGGGAGCAGGGGGGGTCACCCCAGGGGGCTGTCTGGGGTTCCTGCATGGGAAGGAACAGCAGGACATCTGCTTTTCCACTCAGACACTCCCTGTCTGTGGTGGTGTGAGTGCCAGGCCTCGTGCTTGCCACTTAAATTTTGTATACAACCCATGGTGGTTGTTTGATAATTGCCTTCATTATTAACTGGTGCAGTGATTACTGAACCTTAATTCTAGCTCACCTTTGCTAGCAGAGCTTGTTGGTGAGAATTCCTTGCTAATTATCCCAGTGCTGGACTCCCTGCAGGAAATCCAAGCGTGTTTGACAGTTGAAAGTGCATAAAAAAACCTAAAATCAGACCCCAGAGGTTCTCCAGGCTGCAATACATGTCCTGCCTTACATTTTATCACGGATATTTGTCTTCATTTACTGCAGGAAATACAGCACTGTTGTCAGGAGCAAAGTGTGAGGTTATTGTTTTATGTTCCTAGATCTCCTGAGCCATCTCCTGCTAAAGGCCTTTGGGAATTATGACATGGAAAATATGATCACTGCCTTCCTGATCGCTCGCCAGGCTGCTCTGGAGGGCCCTGCTGTCTTCATGCCTTACTCTGAGTGGTTTAAGGTGAGACTAAATGAGGCCTGACTGGTGAGCTTTGTTTTAATTGTGTGAGGAAATCTGTGCATAAGGAATGTTCTGCTGTGTGGAGAAAGGACAGGATTATTCCAGACAGGATAACCAGGAGTGAGAACGGGGAAGAAAAATAAAAAGAAAAGCACAAGTGATTGTATTGATACTAGGAATGATTGAATATTTATTACTGCCTTTGTGTCTGCAAAGAATAAATTTATTTGGCTTTCCCCAGTTTTCCCTCCTTTCATCTTTTAGGTCCACCTTGCCTGTTCTAGTTATTTGCTAGGAATGCAGACATGTAATTCCTGTTGTAAGCATCATCTTGGATGGATTTCAGTATCTTGATAAGCAGCACTGTTGTTATTGGCATAAGTTGGGGGTTATGGCAGAGGAAGCATTCCTGTTTCCTGGAGGTTTGCATGCAGCTCTAATTGCTGTGTTTGACCTTACAGATAATTGGTTGTTGCTTTTAACTGTAAACAGGTGGGTATTTTAGGGATGCAAATCCCCACGTAAATTCAACCTGGAAATTCCTTTGTATGAGTTTGCAAATCCAAGCTCAGCTTTGGCTGATAGAGTATCCAGGAGGTATCAGAAGGCAAACTGGTTGTGTTCTCTGTAGTCTCAGACTGGTTATTTTCCTTAGAATGCCCAGATAAACCTGTGTAGAAACCTGCAGATTTGTGGTTCCCTCATGAATCTCAATCTCCTGGTGCATCTCGAAGCTGCCTTGTTTAAGTGTTCTCATGGCAGCAAACTTCCATGGAGACTTCTGTAGGTCACCATCATCCAAGGGAGCCCCTCTGCTCTTGAGCCAGGCTGGGACAGCTGGGGGTGCTCACCTGGTCAAGAGAAGGCTCCAGGGAGAGCTCAGAGCCCCTTGCAGGGCCTAAAGGGGCTCCAGGAGAGCTGGAGAGGGACTGGGAACAGGGGATGGAGGGACAGGACACAGGGAATGGCTTCCCACTGTCAGAGGCCAGGAATGGGTGGGATATTGGGAAGGAATTGTTCCCTGGGAGGGTGGGCAGGCCCTGGCACAGGGTGCCCAGAGAAGCTGTGGCTGCCCCTGGATCCCTGGCAGTGTCCAGGGCCAGGCTGGACAGGGCTTGGAGCACCCTGGAATAGTGGAAGGTGTCCCTGCCCATGGCAGAGGACTGGATCTAGGTGGGCTTCAAGGTCCCTCCCACCCAAACCATTCCATGACTCTATAAACTTTCTCTGGAGACTCTTCTCCAGAAGGATTCTCCTGGCAGAAATGGGAAGTTTGGGATTGGTGTGCTCAGTCATGGCACTGCCTGGATGAGGATTCTCTCCACGCTGAAAGGCTGCCTTTGCCATTTTCCCCTGTTTCAGGCTAACTTTGGGAGTGCTGGTGGCCACCATGGGAGCAGTAAGAAAGCTCTGGTCTTCCTCTTGGAGTTCCTGTCAGAGCTGGTGCCCTTTGAAGCTGCACCATACCTGAAGGTGAGAAGGTTTCCAGGTCCAGAACTGCCCCAAAGTGACTGCCCCTGTGCCTTTCAGGAGCTTCAGCTCAATGAAAGTTTTGTTACAGCAATTGCATTACTTCTGGTTCATTATTCAAACCCTTTTCTTCCTGAAATAAGGAAGGACAGGGTTCTTTTATTGATGAGGAGAATTCCTTTCATGGAGTTAAGTTTAAACATTTCACTGATTTTGTTTAGTTGGTTGTTGTTGGGAAAAATGGTGGCGGTTGCCATGAAAATGATTGATCCTAAACCAGGCAATAATGGCTTCTTTGGGGAATATTTGAGGTAAATGTAAACATTAGTCAGAGTTAGTTAGGTGGAATTCTACATGGATTTCCTGTGAAAATGGCAAATCCCACTGTGATCTCCACATTTCAGGTGCACATCATGTACCCACCCTTTGTGCCCACGAGACACCGGTCCCTGCTCTTGGAGTACATCACCCTGGCTAAAACCCGACTGGCCGACCTCAAGGTCAGGGAAAACTGTCTCTTTGGAGGAGAATTCTCTCTGGATCTGTCAAACCCTGCTGTGTGTGACCTCCTGCACCTCTACCCTCACACAGGTGGCCATAGAGGACATGGGGCTCTATGAAGACCTCTCCTCCACCGATGAGGCTGTGCAGGTACTGCTGCTCTGTCTCCCTGTTTTCCCATCAGCCATGTCCCTTTTCCTCTGGAAAAGCACTGGGGTTATCAACCTCCCTGCCATTCTGAGTGTGCTGCCAAGTCTCCAGCTTTAAGCCAGAGGGTTTTAGTGGCCATAAGTACAGGATCTCCCCAGTTTTCACGAAAACTGGAGTCACATTTTATAGATTCTTGGTTCTTTTGGGTGGAGCACTTCCATCTCTGGGTGTGGGACCAAAGTGTGGATATTCAGAGGAGATTTGGGGATGGAATCTACACTCTGCAGTTTCACACTGTGGTTCATGACAAATTTTGGGTAACAACAGTAATTTATAAGGAAGTGTTTGGCTTTATTATTCCTTCCTGTGTTTTGATCAGAGGAAGAGGCCTCACTTACACAGCCCATGATTACACGAAATACAGGCTGGAGACAGGGGAGCTGAATAATGCTACAAGAAACCCAGTCCTGGGATGACCTCACAGGCACAAGCAAAGATTTAATTTAATTTTTCCAAGTCTGATCTGCTTGTCAGTTGAGAAACTTGTTGCAGTTTGAGGTGTCTTACAACTCCAACAGGAGAAACCCGGGGTGTCAGTGCCTCTGCCTGCAGGCACAAGGCTGGAAGTGGAGATGATGAGTCCTAATTCCACATGTACAACTAAAGCAGAATCACAATAAAGCAAATCACAATAAAGCAAATTCAGAACAGAAAAAGGTAAGTTTATCATCACCCTCCATTTCTCACATCTTTGTCTTGTTCCTGGTGTGAGGCAGCCCCAGGCCCAGGCACTCCGTGATGTTGAAAAGGCCCTTCAGATATTTGAAAACACAAGGAAGATCCCAACCTCTGTGATAGAAGCCAGGTACTGTGTGCTTTTCAACTCCTCCTGGGCTTGGCTAGAATAATAATAATTATTATAACAACAATAATTGTAGAAGCCAAGTCTGAATCCAAATAAGGAAACAAGAAAAATTGAGGATGTGAGCAAGGGAGGTTTGGGGAAGTTCTTCCCACTTCCTGAGGAGTCATCTTAATAGAGGATATTTGTGGGGAGAGTGAAAAGGCACATTCCCCTGTGCAAAAGAAGTCCAAAATGATTACAATAAAAAGCAAAATTAAAGAAATTGAAAACCATTGGCTAATCTGAACCTGGTTTGTCTGTGGTTATTCATGTTCCCATGAACATTTTGTATTTGCAGGAGCCAAATTAACTCCTGAGGTGTGGAGATGGCACTTTAGACCTTTGGCATTGTTAACACTTTTCTCTGTTTATTTTCTCAGCATTTTCAGACGACCTTATTACACTTCCTGGTTCCTTCCAGCTTTGCTCAGGCCCCGTGTGGTCAGTATTTGGCTTTTCCCTTTGCTCCTCCCATTAGCTGTGTGTTTGTACACAGATAATTTGCCCCTGACCTGCCTTTTCCTCTCTTGCAGCTCCCTAAAACCCCAGATGGGCACATGGCTTTTATAGACTCCTTAAAGAGGTATTCAGACTTCCCAGTGTTGTTTTCTGTGCTGCTGGGCTTTCTTTTTGGGACATTTGGTATCAGATTATCAGAGGCTTTGACACCTGGGTTACAACCAACCTCTTGGCAGGGCTTGGTTGCCCAGGCTTGCAGGCTGTGCATGGAGGAGTTTATTTGTGTAGTTTTCAGGTCTGTAATTAGTCCTCTGGCCACAGTGAAATCAATATTTAGGAGTCCCTCTGGCTCCAGGCCAGGTAGGTTTTTATGCAAATCTTGGAGGATACAGCTGAATATAAAATTTCCCCAGGAATGTCAGCCCTTCTTTGGGAGGGGATAAGGGGGGAGTGAGAGATGAGACTTAAATGTCTGTTAATGCTCAAGGAACACCAGGATGATGCCCCAGGAGGACACAGCTCCTCTCAGGACTCGAGCTTGCCCTGCATACATGTTCAAAAGTGCTTTTCTGCACTGCAGGAAGAGCTTTGTTTTACAGCCAGTAGTTCCTCTGTAACCTCTCATGAAGGAAGAATGTTTGCAACACTGCCTGCAAATGAGGTGCTTGGTCCTGCCTTGTCATTCCAGTCTGGCTCTGAAATTAAAGGCTGGATCATTTAGTGAAATTAGAGTTGTAAGAAAAGCAGCTGAGCTCTGGGGAGCCTCGTGGGATGTGTTTTTAGCAGCGAGTGCTGCCCTGCAGAGGGGAGGTCACACCTTGTTCTCAGCACGTTTGTGTTTTACACCTGTGAATGCTGCATCTCACAGCTCACACTCTTGTGAGGTCCTAAACTCCAACTCGATGTGAAATAAGCACTAAAACACAAATTAATAACATTTACAGTGTTGGGTTTGTGTGTGCCACATGTGTGCAGTGCTTGCTGTGAAGCCTTGGGTAGAAATCTCTGCCCCTCGTGTCAGATGATTAAAAAATGCTTCAGATGCTCTTTATGCTTCAGAGTCCCTCTAATTACATTTCATAGAAGGGCTGTTGTTTGTGCTTATTTAATAAAGCTGCAGTTGGTGGTTATGCAGGGTAATAAATCTCTTCTTTTTCACAGAGCTGATAAAATACCTTCAAACTTGTACTCCACATACCTGCAAGCCTGTCATGCTATGAAAGAGAAGGTGTTACAAGGTAAAAAATACAACATTTACTTATGGATCAATATGAAATGTTAATTTTCCCACCAATGCCCTCCCAAACTGAAAATTCTCCAAGATTTATGGCTGAATAGGTATTTAATCCATATAAATAAGTGTTATGTGCTTTATGTTGTATCGAGGTGTGAAATACTTACTCCAGTAATGACTTTTTCAGCCAGCCCTGCCTGGGTGGGATTTTTGCAGTCCCTGGGAGCCCTGTGCTGTGCTGTGCTGAGGCTGCAGATGCTGCCTGAGCCTGAGCTGGCTGAATTCCACCCCCAAGACCTTTCCATGAATCAGCGTTTGCAGCCTGAGCTGCTCAGCCCGGGCTGGGAATCTGCTGTGCTGGGAACCTGCTGTGCTGATCCCTTGTGCAATGACTCCTGTGCTGCCTGAACTCCTGGCATCCTCTTTTGAGAGAGGATTAGGGAGGTCTGGGGGATGCAGGAGGGGCTGGGAAAGGGATTGCAGCTCCTGGTTTATGGGTGTTGGGGTGGGAGGTGATTTCGGGTCCCATGGCTGCAGCTTTACTGGGGCAGGATAATGGATATTTAATGGGGGTATTTAATGAGCTCTGCTGCCTCTGGCAGCAAGTGGGTGTTTCAAACACACCTCCCAATGGTTTGCACATAATGGAAAGGTCAGGCTGGTGAGCAGAGATGGGGATAAGTTACAGGTTCATGCTCTAGGTGTGGAGATAAATCTGTAGCCAAGCCCCGCTCAGGGCCTTTGGAGCTCTCTGGAGATGCTGTGGCTGGAGAAGCATCAGTGCCAGAAATGTCCCCGGGCACCGCAGANGCTGGGCTGGGCTGGCTGCGGGGTTGGCCTGGCAACCGCGGGATGGGGTCCCCGGGGCCGGGAGGGATCCGCAGCATCCCGGCAGCTCCGCGGGGCTCCCTGCGCTGCCACTGACCTCTAGTGGCACTGCCTGAGCCTCCCGGGCAGCCCCATCCCTGTCCCTTCCTGTCCCCTGTGCTCTGATCCTGTTCCTGTTCCCTGCCCCATCCCTGGACTCTGCGCACAGCCGGGATTTGGGGCAGGACTGAGCTCTGGGCAGCCCCAAACCCCGAGTGTCAGAGCTCACTCCTGCCCAGCCGGGTGACTCAGGGGGCTCCTAACACCTTATTTTACAGCGTGTTTACAACCAGTATTAATTTCAGCCTTCGTCATTTGCTGTTCTTGCTTCTGGTGATTTAATAAATCCTGGGTGATTTATTCCTGGCCCTTGTACAAGAAGCTGTTCTTGCCTAACAAATTCTGGGAGGGGTTTTGGGGCTGTGGCAGCTGCTGGTGGCATCTCTTTCTAGTGGTAAAGGGAATTTCCTTTTAGTCCTTCTTTTAAACAAAAAGCCAGAGTAACATGGGACATCTGGAGAGGCTGATGATGTACCCATGCTGTAATGTCTGTCTCTGCATTCTGAGCCTGACTCCAGGCTTTGAGGACAGCAAATGTTTCTGTGAGGGGCAGAGCTAAAGGAAGTGGGAAGAAAACTCTGAAAACAGAACTTTTTTTGCTTCCTGTCTTTAAAAGCCGAATTCCTTTTTGCAACTAGGCATAAACACATAAATTATTAAATAAATAGCACTTCCTGAGTGTAAAAACAAAGCTCTGTGTGTGGCAGACTGACAGTTTGGGGTTTTGTTAGAGCTGCAGGAAAAGTGAATTCTGCTTCTACAGAAAGTGCACGCAGAGATTGCTGAATGCATTTCCTCCCTTCCTTGTCCAGATGACTCCAAAGCAGAGCCCAGCCATTCCAAGGAGCCTTTTGAGCAGCTGAAGGCTGAACTGGCTGAGCTCAGGACTCTGGTTGTGGAGCAGGCTCGGTGGGAAGGTATGAGGGAGCTGCTTCTCATTCCCAAAAGCTGCCTGAATGAAGTGTGGCTGGTGCTGGCCAAAGGCACAGCAGGAGTTCCTGCCACTGGTACCTGAGCCGGTAATCCTTCAGAGCTGATAATCCTTCCAGCTATGAATATGTGCATTTTCATGTCTGATGTATTCACATGCTTAATTTGGGGTTTATCTTTGTGATAATCACAGCAATCTCTGCTGCCCCACTCCTGGGGCTCACCTGGAGACTCGGGGGGCCCCCTTTTGGAAAGCATTTTCCTCTCTGGTATGAAAACTGTTCTGAGGTGTGTTGGTAATAACACTGGGGAAAAAATAACGCTGCAGATGCTGATCCACTGCATCCCAGCCAACGTTTTTTGCTTATTAAAGCTTTTCCTAACACACTTTTCACTCTGAATGATTCAAGTTTGTATTGTGCTTGTTCTTGCTGCTGTGGGGGGTTGTGAATGTTTCATCCCTGTCCCCTCCCCGCAGATGTGGCAGCTCAGGTTGCCGTGGTTTCAGACAGACTCCACAGGGTCCTGGCTGAGGACAGCAGTGAGGAGAATGAAGCTGCTCCTTCCAATTCCCCGGTCCAGGTGGCCATTCCTGCCCCCAGGCTGGCACCCTGCCACCAGAGTGTGAGTACCAGCTGGCCTGGGGTGAGGAGCAGCGGGGCTGGGCAGGGAAAAATGCATCTGGATAGAAGGTGTGAAAGGCAGCTTTGTTTGGGAGCAGGAAATACACTTCTCCTTTTGTCTCCCTCATCCTGCCCTGCACAGACTGTTCCTGTGTTTTAACCACCTGGAAGTTGCTGGATCTGGAGATATTTTCTATCAGAGCAGTCCTGTGATGAGCAAGGCTTTCCCCAACAGCCTTGTCTGGGTGTTTATTGTGTGCTGGGGTCATTATGGGCTTCGTTTTCCATCCTTAGTGGCAGTGGATCTGTAAAACTTGTAGTGAATATCCTTAACCAATGTGTCTCCTTGTTTTAATGTCAGGAAATGTAACAAATACAAAGCTGAAAACTAGGTCTAGGTATCCAGCCTGACAAGCAGGAATTAGCAGCGTGGCTTTTGTTGCAGGTTTATTCCTGGTTTTTATTTCAGGTTGTTGATCTTCTGCTGACATCATTCTGCCAAACCCTACTGGCTGCTTCCTCTTTTAACCCTCCTGACAGGTAAGATGTGACTCAAAGAGCAGGAGAACCAAAACTGGGTGCTAACCAGAATTCCAGCACTTGTGCAGGGCTGAGGAGGGACTTTGGGTGTTCACACCCCCCGTGCCAGGCTGACAGCTGCAGAGTGGCTGCTCTCCAAGAACCAGTACACTCTGAGGTACACATGGGTAAATAAAACCTGTTCCTCCTCTGTTACAGATCCTTCAGCAGAGTGGCCTTTGCCTCTGCTCTGTGCTCTGTGGTAGGGATTAAACACCCCCCACAGACAGTGCCCAGGGGTGGGGGTGGCAGTGAAGCCAAGCCCTTTTGTCCTGCAAATCCTTCCCCCTGGCAAGGGCTGGGGCTGGTTCTGGCCTGGCTGAGGAGGCAGAGGCAGCACTGCCCTGCCCCTGGAAGCTCTGCTGCTTCCCAGCCCCTGCTTGATGTAGCAGAGCCTGTAAACATTATGGGCAGCATGTCAGTGGAAAATCACTTTGCTGGGCAGCAGGGCCGTGCTGAGGAGCTGGCAGGGATCCCAGCTGCTCTGGCAGCCAGGGCATCCTCTCCTCCCTTGCACTGCTCTGCCCTGGAGCACATGAATCACTGCTCAAAACCTGACTGAGAAGTCGCTGAGACAAACCAGAGTCTCAGGAAGTGGTGTCTAAACACAGCTCCCACCTGATCTCCTCTGAGGATGGGCTTTTCTGTCCTCTGGGGGGGAAAATCCCTCCCTGCCCCTGCTTTGCAGCAGGGCCTTGCCAGAGCAATTCCTTTTTGCTTTGTTTTTTGTTCCCATTTATTGCTCTGCCTCCGTGCTCTGACTGTGCCCCTCCTGTCCTCATTGTCACCTCAGAGGCCACTTTGGCCTTCTGAGCTGACATCAAGTGTTTGAGCTGCCACCCATTGTGTGAGGCAGGGCACAGGTGGGGGGCATTTCTGTGAGGGTTCTCTGCTCAGGTACCCCAAAAGTGCCCCTTCCTGTGAGCCTGTGAATGGAATGATAATTGTGCTGTGTTTACAGACAAGCAGGGATCAGCTCCAGGGTGTTGGAGCATTTTTAATTACCTATTCCTGTGCTGGGGATAATTTTAATGAGGCTGTGGTTTCACCTTGTGCAGGCAGGGCCCGTGCCTGTCCTTGGTGGTGAAGATGATTTGTGGGCACAGGAATCTCCTGCCTGCACTCCTGGCCAGGCTCTGCCAGCTGATTTATCATCAGGTCAGTTTTCCAGCCAGGAATGCTGTGCTGCTAGAGGCCATCCTGCTCCATTTCCTGAGCTGGGGGGCATGGACCTGTCTGTGGAGGGACTTCACCACCCTCCAGGCTTCCAAAAAACACCTTATTTTGGTCAAAGAGTATGAAGTTCTCCTCAGGAATGAGAGGAGAATTTTTTCCCTACAGAAATACAACTTGTGGAAGGTTAATGTGTTCTGAGACATTTTAGCAGAGGCTAAAATAGGCAAGTTTAGGAAAGAGACAAAAGAAAAATGGTAGAATGCTTCATTCCTGAGCTTCCACGTTGAATAATTCAGTTGTAAAAAATTAAAAATAAAATAAGGATAGTCCTATCTGGGCTGCAGCAATGCATGGTTTTGTCATTAAATAATTGCTTGGTTTATTTCCTCTGCCCTGTGATATTGCAAGGGTGCAAATAAGAGGCTGATAGACTAAATTAGCTGTCAGAGTAGCAAAAAAGCCTTGAGAATCCCAAAATCTGACTTTGCAGTGAGTTATTTCAAGTATTGCAGAAACCTCCAGTTCTGCTGTGGGTTCTCTCTCATCTGCTCCATTGTTGGGGCACTACTGGTGGGCAGAAAAAATGTTCTGCTGCTTCACTGAGTCTTGAGTTCTTTCCCTGAGGAAGTTGTTTTAGTACAAAATGTTACAATAATACAATAAAAAGTGAAGCATTACAGAATTAACATGAAATATTAAACTGTTACAATGAGACAAAAATGTAAAAATATTACAAAAGAAACGTTACAAAGTTACCAAAAATATCTCTCCTGTTCTTTACTTATTTTACCTTCCAGGGCCCTTCCCTCAGTGCTGCTCATATTTTAGGACTGGCTGCCTTTGTGATCCACTTAAGTGAATGCAGAGCTTTAATTCCTGGAGTGGAAGCCAATTTTGGGGTTTCTCAGCCTCCTCCTGGGAAGGCCCTTTCTGTTTCAGAGTACTGGAGCTCCTTGCTTGTGTGCAGGACAGAGGAGTCCTTTACCTTCTGCTTGAGGTGAGATGGGGCATCCACCACCTCCCTGCTCCCCTGGGTTTTTGGGATGCTGGGAAGGCTCCTGTGGAGGAATTCCAGAGCCTGTGGAGGTGGTTGAACCAACCAGGCAATGGAGTTTTTTCCTTTTCTCCCTCAGGTTTTGCACTGCAGCAGCAGCTTATCTGATGTGCAGGTTTTCATCCTCTTCTCATGAAGACTTTTGTGCCTTGATTCCTCCTGGCCTGATTAAAAAGGTAAAAGGGAAAAAGTTTGGCTGTAACTTAGGAGAAGGTTCTGCCTCAGCCCAATTTCCTGCTGCAGGTCCCTGTGCAAACATCACATTAACCCCAAGAAAATAATGTAGAAATCCATCCCTGTGCCCTCCCCTCTTGGTGTTTGCCTGGCAGTTCCCCACAAACAGAGGTGGCAGAGCCACAAGAGGGCCTGGCTCTGTGACAGCCACGTGCAAGGTGTGGTGTTTTAATTCCAGCTGCAGTACCTCATGCAGGACATGGTGTTTTTATTCCAGCTGCAGTACCTCATGCAGGACATGGTGTTTCTATTCCAGCTGCAGTACCTCATGCAGGACATGGTGTTTTTATTCCAGCTGCAGTACCTCGTGCAGGACATGGTGTTTTTATTCCAGCTGCAGTACCTCATACAGGACATGGTGTTTTTATTCCAGCTGCAGTACCTCATACAGGACATGGTGTTTTTATTCCAGCTGCAGTACCTCGTGCCACGGCTGAGCTTGGAAGCTCGGGGAGTCCCCTGTGAGGAGGCCACAACTGCCCTGAGCTGGAGTTCCCTGTCCTGCCCCTCTCTGAACCACAGGAAAGCCAGCCTGTGTTTATGGAGGCAAACAGGCTTCCAAGAGCTCCTGAAGGAAAAGGCATTCCAGGTATAAATCTTTTCCATCACCCAAATTCACCCTCTAATTCTCACTTTTTTTAGATCTGCCCTTCGCAATTTCCTTATTGGTGATCAAAAGCCTCTTGTAAGCACTTAAATGCCTGAAAGTAAGAACTGAGTACCTGAAAAGTTGTCTGGCAGCTGAGTCATGTGGGCTGGGATGTGTGCTTCGTGATATTTGATGGGGATGATAAGGTAGAAAGAGAAAAGTCGAGGTAAAACTTCTGTGTCCCACTTCTTGGGAAAGCAGGAAGCTTGGCAAGCTGCAGAAGCTCAGGAGCTGCAGAGCAAAGGCCTGTCCATCACCCTGGCTCCCTGCTGTGCTCTCTCTGAAGTGATGGAGAGGCAAATAACTGGAAATCCTTGCTTTTCTGGTGCTGTGTCTAAATGCCAATGTTCCCCTGAGCCACCTGTGCACCTTGGGTTGCCTGGCTCAGCCTGGCTCAAACCATCTCAGCTCTTCCCTTTGTACCACCCTTGCAAAGCCTCTCTTTTTTTAACCTACTTCCTCTAAAACCAGTTTGTCTTTGTGCAGAGGAGTGTGTGGTGTTCCTAGAATGACTCCCTGTGCCTGGCTGGCTCAGTGTCCAGGGCTGGAACACCCCTGTGTTAGAACCTCTCTTTGATGCTCACACAGCCTGTCTGACTGAGGTGCTTTGCTCATTTTCCCCTCATTTCTAATAACACACGTTCATCCTGCTGTCTGGGCTTGGAGGTGATGAGTGTGTTTGGAAATGTCAAAGGGGTGGGTGTGTGTGAGACAGGCTTTATGGGATCTCCATGGATTTTTGACAGCCAGTGGGGTTTTAGCTTGAATTTTTTTATGAGAAAAACAGCACAGGAACTTCCTTGGGTTTGATGTCTCTTGTTTTGTGTCTCTTAATCCACATGGGATTGTGTCTGGAGAGGAAGTGAAGGTGGGTTTTATGCTGGGCAGCAGGTGGCTGTTCTGCACAAGTTATTTCCCTGGCTGTTCTTCCCTGCTCCTAAATCCTTGCTTTTCCCAGCTGTCTTTCAGAGAGTGGCTGCTGATGGAGCTGGAAGTGTGCCCTGACAAGGACATTCTCTCTGCTTCAGAAAGGTGAGGGCCAAGGGGCTCTGTTGGAAGGGGAGTAGTCCAAGAGTCTCCCATCAAAATCAGGGAAAAGCACTGAAGATCAGGAAGTAAATAAAGAGTTGCTGCAGGATACAAATGCCTGTTGCCTGCTGTGGTTTGTGCTGAGTTTAAGCACTGCTGGGACGAGGTGTGTGTGTGTTTTCACTTGAGGAAGGCCAGGTTGGACAGGGCTTGGAGCAACCTGGTCTGGTGGAAGGGGTCCCTGCCCCTGGCTGGGGGTGGGACTGGATGAGTTTTAAGGTCCTTTCCCACCCAAACCATTCCATGAGGGTCACCCTGGATGTGGAGCCCTTCCAAACACCCTGTCACAAACCCTCTCTGTTTCTGGAGGCCAGAGCTGGGTGGGGTCTGCTGGAGGACTCCTCATGTCTGTACTTAGGTGGTGCTTTCATCTGAGCACACATCACTCATCACACTTGATGTGTGAGCTTCCTTCTACATCAAGGGGAAGGGCACCATTCCAGCAGATTTCCCATCTCCTGCTTTTCCATACTGCAGGCAGGATTTCCATTTCTGGGCCATCTATCAGAGGTACCTCCCTGCACCTTCTGCTGCTGGTGGCTGTGATGGAGACCTGGAGAAGGCGTGTGGGCTCATCATCAATGCCATCCTGGATTCCTCACAGAGGTATTCACTGCCATGGCTCCCCTTCCTGGCTGTGGCCTTGGGGAGCTTGTCCCTTCCGTGGGGTGGGGAAGCCATTCCCTTCTGGTCTGGCTGGAAGGGGGAGCTGGGAGGTGGCCCTGTGTGACTCACAGTCTGGGCATAAGCATCTTGCTTTAGGTGGCTGAGGTCTGGGGCTGCAGCCACACAGAGGCCCTCGTCTGGCTGCCTGTTTTAAGTTGGCTTTGTACTCAGATCTGTGTGGCCAGACAAGCACCAATGCCCTGGGGGAGTGGCTGGAGCTGGGAAATGAGGAGGGAGGTTAGAGGAGAGCTGCTCTCTCAGCTACAGCTTATTTAAGGCACAATGTTTGAGCTCTGTGTTCATCTGAAGCATCTGACTGCATTTGAGCTGTGCTCTCCCCTGGGCTGGCAGGGGGAGTGACCTCGTGTGTCCCCTCATTTCAGGCTGGACCTGGGTGGCTGTGGCCAGTCCAAGATGTCAGTCAGCCCCGAGATTCTCTGCAGGCTGCAGGTGATTTCAGACTGTGAGGTGTTACCTGGATGTTCAGTCCTTGAACCTGTCCAAACCATTCCCTCACTCCTCACTGCTGGTGAGGCTCCATTCAGCTCTCACGTGTGAGCAGTGGTGTGGGGATTGAGAGAGGCTTTTCTTGGTGGTCTCTGGTTGCTTCAGAGGAACCAAGAGGGTTTGAGAGCAGGCTGGTGTGTGGCCCTCACTGGTTTCCCCACCACCCTGTTCAGGAGCTGGTGCTGGAGCTGAGGTGCAGGCCCAAGCTGCTTCCTGGCAGCTCAGCTGCCCAGAGACACTTCCTGCTCGAGGTTCTCCAGGGAAGACTGACAGGCAGCCAGCACAGATCTGCTCTGGGAGAGCAGCTGTGGAGGCAGCAGGAGCTGCTGCTGCACAGGAGGTAAGAGCAGGCCTGAGCAGCCTGGAGCAGCACTGCTGGTGTGTGCAGTGTCCTCCCCTCTGATTCCACAGAGACAGTGACACTGTGTGTCATGGGGACAGCTGTGCAAGGGACACTGGAGTTAGCTGTGTTCCCATGTGCCATCTTGGGCTACCAGTCACCCCTGCCAGGCTGGATGTCACATACCTTCATGGGGAGGCTGATTCTCTCCCTGACTGTAACCTCAGTTTTCATTCCTCCCTGCCTGAGGATTCTGGTCGGGCTCCCTGCATCCACCCTGATCACCACGTGTTGGAAAGGGAACAGAACAGTGCTGGACTGTGACAGCTTCTTTTCTTTTGTGAACTCAGAGCTGGTAGGTGTCCTGAGCCAAATGGTGATTGCTCATTGGTAAATGCTCTAGATAAAGACCCTAAATTTGAATTTAGGGGAGGAGGTTGCATCTAAACTACCCAGAGAAGCTGTGGCTGCCCCATCCCTGGAAGTGTTCAAGGCCAGGTTGGAGCAACCTTGTCTATGGAAGGTGTTTCTGCCCATGGTCCCTTCCAACCCAAATCTTTCCTTGATTCTGTGACTTCTGGGTTCATTCATTTGGGATTGTGGTGGCATATGACACTATTAAGAGAAAATCCTTGTGAGTCACTTTGTTTGGTGAAGTGAGTTATAGAAAAACTTACAGTGTTTCTGGCCTGGAAGGTGCTGATCATGAACCCTTCCCCAATCCCTCTGCCATGCCAGGGCCTTGAGCTGTTTTTGCTGTAGAGTGAGATCCTCCTCATCCTCCTGAGAAACACCCAGGGACATCCCTGCAGCTTTCTGGGAGAAGGCCACGTGACTTGCAGGTCCCTCAGGACACTGCCTTGTGCTCCGTGCAGAGCTGATTTCTATTTATTCCTCCTGACTGGCCTTTCCAGGCCCTTCTGCACTGTCATGTTGGGCACAGCCAGAAACCCCTGTTCCCCCCAAGATTGCTGATCCATCTGCTGCTTCCATCCTGGGCCCATGGTGGGCAGGGATGCAGGGGCTGTGCAGCTCAGCTCTGTGGGAGTGCTTTGCACAGAAACCACGCTCCTGCCAGCTCAGCTGCTGGTCAGGATTCACAGGGTGGTTCTGTGCTGAGCCAGACACCCGAAATGCTCTAAGGAAATCATGTTCCAAAGGGAAGGAATGATTTATTTTGTTTCCCTCTCCATGTGTCCCTGCAGAAGGACGTCTGTTCCAGAGGCTACGCGCTCTCCTACGACATCACAGCTCACTTCCTCAGGGTAATGCTGCCTTTGTCCCTCTGCCTCACTGCCCCTGCTCAGGGCTTTCCTCCTGACACACCAGGAATCCCCTTTGTACCCTGCTTTTGAGAACTCCTGAGGTAATTCCGAGAAGAGCACTAGCCAGGAAAATGAGGGGGGGAGCAGCAGGAGGAAGTGGTGATGGAGGTGAATTTTAATACAATGCAGCAGAGCTGGTGGGGGAAGGAGCTGCTGGTACAAGTTCCTTTTGCTGAGCCGTGCTGACCCCTACAGTTACCTCTGATTAGTTCACCCACGCTCAGCGAGGGACTTGGAGCAGCAGAGGTGGATGTGTGGAGCCATCCTGTCATTTGTCCTCTTCCAGGGGCTGCTCACTGCCAGCCTGGAGTGTGAGGATGCAGCTGAAGGGGTCAACGAGGCTCTGGCCACGTGTCAAACCAAGTGTCCCGTGGTGCTCCTCTCTGCAGCGGTAACTGTCCTCATCCTGGAGCTCTGGTCTGGGGAGAAATCCAGCACCAGCCCACAGAGCTTGTGTGAAACACTGTCCAAGTGTGTTTGAAGCTCTTAAAGCCTTGGGAAATTTGCAGGGTGTTTTTGGAGCCCTTGGTGTCACTGATCCCAGCTCTGGGCTCCTTGGGGTGTTGCCACAGGAGCAGTTTCAGAGTGGGGAGCTGGGAGCCTTGTCCTGCTCTCTGATGCACAGGGGCTGCTTGTTACATCACAAGCAACCAAAATGCCCCAAAATCCCCATTTTTTTCCTCTCTCCTGTGTGTAACCCCTCATGTGCAGTTTTACACAGGGGTACACATTTTGGTGCAGGGGTTGAGCGTGGCCATCACCTTTGTGGGAACAGTTCCTCCATTCTCACTGCTCCTGCCAGAGGAGTCCCAGGGCACTGTGGTGTGAGCACAGTCACAGCTCACCCTCTGCGTGTCCAGGATGTGAAATTTCTCCCATTTCTGATGTGTGCATGCACAACTTGGGCTTTTTCACTAAGGATAGGGGAAAAACCCCCTTTCTCTGAGTACCTGGCTGTGCCTGATTGCAATCACTGAGCACCCCACCACTAATGCTGCTGTTCCCATCTTTGTCCCCAGCTTTGGTGGCCCAGGCTGGAGCCAGTGCTTTGCTCTCAGTGGAAGAGACTCTTTGAGGCTCCACTTGCAGAAGAGCTGGACAGACTGAGGGGCTGGCATGGCTCAAGCACCAGGTGTGTGTGAGGGATGGAGTGGGGAGCTGCTGTCCTGGAGGATGGGATTGCAGGACAGCTCTGGACAGACTCCTCTGCAGGGCTCAAACTCAAAATGGGTCATGATAATTATTTAGTCTGGCCCTGTGTGCAATGTGGGTCAGGGTGCTGCCCCATTAGGAAAAGGGAATCTCTGCAGAGGAGGCTGGAAGGCAGAGCCCTGGTTAGGCAGAGCCTCAGCACGGGGTTGAGTCATTCCCAGGAGCTGCCACACCCTTTGCTCCCTGGATTTGGGGAATTTGGGCTCCTGAAGCTGCTCACTGGCTGCTTGCTTCCTGCTTTACCTCTCCTTACACTGTCTGTCAGTGCCCTGCAGCTTTTCTCCAGAAGCTGGGAGTTTATGTAAGAATCTCCTTGCAGGTTATGGCAGGTGATGATCACATGCTGCTGTAGTACAGAGTTACTGCCTGTCCAACTGCTGATAAAAGAGATTTGGGAGGGCTTCTGTCTGCTTCTGGGCTTTGGCTTTTTTACAGCTGTCTCCACGTGGCATCCAACTACAGGGAAAACAAAATGGAGAGAATGATTTATTTTTTTTATCCCAGACACAAACTTGCACCTTTGTCCAAGTCCCAGTTTCCTCCTCGTTCACAGCAGTACTTTTTCCCCCTTTTTTATGTCCAAACCCATGCCATGTTTGTTCTGTTTGCCAGGTTCCTTTGCTCAGGAGCAGTTTTTCCTCTCTCTGACCCCCCTTGGCTCTCAGCTGCCTTCCTCCATGGTGCCATCCTGCAGCAGCCACCACCACGAGGACGAGGGACAGAGGCACTGGAGAGGCTGGGGACTGATGCAGAGCAGGCAAGGCTGGGTGCATTTTATGTGTCTGCTCTTCCCTACACCTGAAAACCAGAAATGGGAGGTCTGTGACTGAGAGAAGCTGTCCTGAGATAGTGCTGCATCCCTGGTGATCCCTGCTGGGAAATCTGGCTGCTGGGTAGTTGATAAAAGGTGGCTGTAAATTGCCAGTTGCTAAATTCTTATCCTAAAGGCAAAGTTGTTCCAAGCTTAAACTTTAACCTTAAACTTTTGACAGACTCTGGCTCCTGTGAAGTCTGGGAGGGCTATTCAACAGCTGCTTTAAAACTGAGAGAGCCCTGCAGAGATGGGGAGCTTGATCCATGGTGTGCCAGGATTCCCTCTCCCTCCAATAACAGCAGTCCTTGTGGATTTTAGCTCGGGCAGCTTGGCTGGAGAGTTAAGGAGATGCAGGAAGTTTGTGAGACAGCAGTGCAGGCAGCTTAAGGTCTCTGGGGAGTTGTTCTGGGATTCCCAGAGACAGATTTCCTGAGGGTTTTCCCAAGTCTGGTCCAGGAAATGGCTCTGCCTGTCAGCTCAGTGCAAGGGGAATTCTCAGGAGGGCTCTGCTGGGGAGCTGGAAACGGAGGAGTTTTCCAGGAAAGAACCAGGATCAGAGCTCAGCATTGGGAGTGTCCCTGCCAGAGGCTCACAGGTGACAGTGCTGAAGCAGAACCTGGGCCTCATGTTTGCTCTGGAGGTTTTATTGCTCCAGGCAGCAGCTCCTGTTCCTGTGGGATTGACTCCTCCACTGTTCTGGTCTGGAGCCAGAAGCTGCCAGTCAGGAATTGGTGTCACTGAGTACATTTGGCACACCCTGTGAACTGCAGCTTTCACCTCAGAATTCCTGGAGGTGCCAGGGGGAGTGAGAGCCGTGGGAGGGCTGAGGGTGGCTGGGTGAAACCCTGTGGTTCATGCAGGTCCAGTCTGGGAATGTGCCTGGTGAAATGTTTCTATTCCCTGCCTGGAAAGGCCAATTCCAAGCCACCACTTACAGGCACAACTAACAGGCAGCCTCTTTTCCTTGCAGCTCCTTGTTGCTCTGCTGTTCTTCTCACTCCTGGATCTCATCTCAGCCAGAATAGCACCAGAGGTGAGTTCAGCCCCGGGGGAATTCTCATGACACTGGATGTGTCTGATCAGCTTGGTTTGCTGCCCAAAAATGCTTTGTAGCAGCACTGGGAAGGCTGGGAGCTTGTTCTGCCAGGAGGAAGGGATCAGCAACACCCCAGACAAGCCTGCTGAAAGCCCTTCTGTTCCCATCAGATTAAACCTGTGTTTTCCTCTCCCTGACGTTATCTCCCCTTTCACTACTTTTATTTCTGCTCCTGGATGATTTACTATTTTCCTGTTCAGACTTTACACCTCCCAAGCAGTGCAGGAGCCTGGTATCTCGCTCAGCCTTTGTGTAGCATCTCACATCTGTCAGATGATGTTTTCCCTCAGGCTGGAATGTGGTACTTCATGGGAGAAGGGCTGCCCAGGAAGGAGGAACATTAGTTTCCAAATGGTTTAATGTTATTAAGTGAAGGAGCAAAGATGACAGGCTGCTTCCAGCAGCTGCCTGCCCTGAGCATCCTGCTGCCTGTGAAGGCTTGTTTCTGTCCCTTTGCTGTCACCTCAGCTTTGAAGTGCAGCCGTTTGGGGAGTCACCTCACAGATGGGATCAGGCAGCAGATTCAAGGCAAAAATAACCATTTGGTCTCAGTCTGCCCGTGGGAGAGTCTGGGGGAAGAGCCAGGGAGGAGAGAAACATCTTGAGCAGACAGAGCTGGGAGGTTAATCCATGTGAAATGAGTAATTGAAAAAGAAAACCCCCAATAATCCCAAGACATGTTGTCACTGGAAAGGTTAGAGGGGACAGAAGGTGCTCCAGTGGGGTGGGTGCAGGATGTGCAGGGGTCTGGTGATTAATCCAGGTTGGATGGGGCCTGGAGCAGCCCTGTCTAGGGGAAGGTGTCCCTGCCCATGACAGAGGGCTGGAGTTGGGTGATCTTTAAGGTCCCTTCCAACCCAAACCACCCCAGGATGCAGCTTTCCCCTCTCTCAGCTGAGCCCTGTGGTGGCCTGGTTTGGTGAGGAGGGCACTGCTTTGCTCTGGTGCCCAATTCCCTGGGGGAACCCAGGCTGTCAGGTGAGGGGAAGGATTTGGGCTGAATTCCTAAGGTCCTTTAGCAGAGCACTTCACGTGCAGCCTTTTGTGGGGGTTCCTTTCTGCTTTGATGCAACCACAGCCCATGAGAAGCTATGAGAAATGAGACCTCTCCTTTCTGCCTCTCCAGGAAGGAGTGGATTTTCAGACATCTCTGGAATGGTCCCTGCAGATCCTGCAGTGCCTGGAAAAGAGGGGCACATCCTGGCCACTTCTCTTCCATTCAGCAGAGAGAGGTGAGTCCTGTCCCCAAGGGGGGGAAGGATGGGTGACCCACCCCTTGGGCTGGAGTGTCCCTGTGAGAAGGTGCTGCTGGGCCTTTGGAAGCTGCACAAGAAACACTTGTGTGAAAGCTGAGAACATCCTGCTTCTATCCCAGAGCATGGCAGACCCAGCCGATGCTCAGGAATGACTGAACTCAGTTTTGTTCCTGCTGGTAGAGAAAAGCCTGAGGGGACAACTTGCCCTTCTTGCTGGTCACCACCCCCAAGCACCCGGATTTATTGTGGGCTGGAAGGAAACTGGGCAGCCCCTGTGCTGCTCCAGGAGTGTGGAAGGTGAGGTGAGGCCCCCTGAAGGTGCTGAGGGTTCCCCCCTGTCCCTGCAGAGCCTGGGAGGTGCCGTGTCCTGCGCAGCGCGGCCTCGGAGCGCCACACCCGCCTCCTGCCCCTGGCATTCTACAGGTACCACCCTGCTGGGCTGGGAGGGGAGTGAGGGGCATCTGGGTGCTGCTTGGCATCCACAGCAGCTGGCATGGAGGTAACAGCACTGCTGGCCTCTAGGTGAGCACAGTTCCCTGAGCTGTGCAGGAGAGGACACCTCATCATGCTTTTTAAGGAGCCTTGTACCTTTTGCTAAAGGACTTCCTGGGGTGGCCCTGCACACACTGGGACTCAAATCAGACAGGGCAGAGCAGCAGCTGTGTTTGCCTCGTGCCTGTGTGTGTCCCATGGCTCACAGAGCCCATGTGTGACCCCCTCCAGCCTCACCCCCTGCTTCCCCCGGGAGCTGCTGCGGCGGGAGCCGACCTTCCTCAGCGTGGCACTCCAGATGTACATCCAGCTGCTGCAGCTCTTTGTGGAAGGGCAGGTCCTGCCACAGCCTGATCAAGACCCCACAGAGCACGTAAGCAAAGCCTGGACTTTCTCTGGACATTTCTTCTCCTATCAAAGACTCCCAGAATGGTTTGGGTTGGAAGTTACCTTAAAGCTCACGCACTTCTACCCCAGCCATGGGCAGGGACACCTTCCACTGTCCCAAGGTTGCTCCAAGCCCCATCCAACCTGGATACTTCCAGGGATGGGGCAGCTACAGCTTTTCTGGGCAACCTGTGGCTTCCCCACCCTCACAGAGAAAAATTTCTTCCTTATATCCAGTCTAAATCTACCCATTTTCAGCTTGAAACCTCTTGTACCTGATCCTGTTCCTTAGCTCTTCCCCTGCAGCAGCACTTGCAGCATCCCTCTTGTTCTCACCTTCCTGTGCAGAGCAGAGGGAGCTCGTGGAGGTTCCTCAACCCCTGGGGCAGAGAGAAGCTGCCAGGGCTGCTCCCAAACCCCAAACACCCCGTGTCCTCTGAGCTGTGACAGCCTCAGGTGTGGGGTTGTGGCTCCTGCTCCTCTTCTGAAGTAGGGACAGTGCTGGGGGTGACGTTTTACCTCCATGGCCATTTCTCTCCCGTGTCGTGCAGGATCCCTTGGAGCTGATCTCTACAGCCCGGCAGTTCCTGCTGGGAGCCATCCCCCACTGCCCTGCCCAGAGCTTTGGGAACATCCAGCAGGTACGTGGCAGCTGTTCTCCGTTTTGTTCCAGGCTGTGAGCTGGGAGTGCTGCTGTGGCTCCCTCGGGCACTGATCCATATCTGTGCCAAGCTCTGTGCTTCCCTCACCCACCTGGGGCTGCTCTGTGCTTCCCTCACCTTCCCCGGAGCTGCTCTGTGCTTCCCTCACCCACGTGGGGCTGCTCCGTGCTTCCCTCACTCACCTGGAGCTGCTCTGTGCTTCCCTCACCCACCTGGGGCTGCTCTGTGCTTCCCTCACCCACCTGGAGCTGCTCCGTGCTTCCCTCACTCACCTGGGGCTGCTCCGTGCTTCCCTCACTCACCTGGGGCTGCTCTCACCTGGGGCTGCTCCGTGCTTCCCTCACCTTCCCCGGAGCTGCTCCGTGCTTCCCTCACTCACCTGGGGCTGCTCTGTGCTTCCCTCACTCACCTGGGGCTGCTCCGTGCTTCCCTCACCTTCCCCGGAGCTGCTCCGTGCGTCCCTCACTCACCTGGGCACAGGGGGACACCTGGTGCTCAGCCGCTGCCATGGCCGCATCCTCCACCGTTCCCAGCACATCGAACCCTGCCCTCCTGTGGTCATTCCCGCTCGCTCGGAGGGAAGTGTCAGGCACAGCCAAGCACAGGAGTGGAAGCTTCCCCCTGCTCTGTCCCTCCCGTGCTCGGCTGAGAGGCAGCAAAATGCCGCGGTGCTGCTGGAATTGGCTTTGAGGAAGCACGAGCAGATCTAAGCTGGCTCCCTGCCCTCTCCCCAGCTCCTGAGCACCTGTGAAGAACTCGACCCGGAGCTGGCAGCCTCCCTTCTGCACTCCTCACGGCCTGCTGTGGACATGGAGCTGGAGGAAGAGCTGGAACTGTTCTGAGGAATGGACCCTAACACAAGGAGCCACCTTTCTCACCTGGGCCATTTTTTTTTTTCAAATTACTTTGTAAATAATTTATTACAAGCATAACCATGAAGCTCTTGTTACAATAAAAAGTAGGTTACAAATTTTCAGTTTGGACTTGCTTTGGGAATCATAATTATGTTGTCGGGGTTTTTTTTTTTTTCCTTTTTTTTCCAAAACAAAATGTCTCCTTAAAGTTGTCCCACTGTCCTCTGTCCCCCTCGAGCCCCCGAGGGCAACTCTGTGCAGGCAGGGAACAGTTGTGGCCAACTTGGTTTTTACAACGTGTGCGTGGGGCTGGGGACACGAAGGGGGCACTGCCAACGTCCCCTCCCCTGGGATTAGACACTCTTTAGTACAACACTGCTGAATCAGACGTGAGCATGGAAATCACTGCATGAGAACAAGCCTTTTCTGAGCAAGCTGAAGCTAATTCCACGGAGTTCTTTGGGAGACTAAAATGTAGATTAAAAATCTCCGCTGCCGAACTTTTCCTACGGGGCTGGGCTGGGCTGGGGATGTGGCCCCGTCCCCTCAGGTGGGCTCGGGCTGTGCAGTCACTTCTGGCTTCACTGCCTGGCCTTCCGCAGTCCCTGAAGTGGTGAGGAGGAGGATGGGCTCTGGCTCCAGCGGCTTGGCCTTGTCCTGAGTCTGGGTCAGAGGGTGCACCATGGACATGTGGACGTTGAGGTTGTGGGCCTTCTCGAAGCGCTTCCCGCACTGGTCGCAGGCGAACTCCAGCTCGGCCTCGGCTTTGTGTTTGGTCATGTGGTACTTGAGGGAGGCGCGCTGGCGGCACTGGAACCCGCAGATCTCACACCTGGGGAGGCCAAAGGGGGCTCAGCTCCAGCCTCGCTGGGCCAGGGAGAGCAGAGGGGCTGCAGCAGGTGTTGGGAATGGACATTTCACCGAATCACAGAACCCTGGAATGGTTTGGGTTGGAAGGGACCTTAAAGCCCGTCCTATCCCACTCCTCTGTCATGGGCAGGGACACCTTCCACTGTCCCAGGCTGCTCCAAGTCCTGTCCAACTCGGCCTTGGACACTTTCAGGGATGGGGAGAGTCCACAACCTGTGCCAGGGCCTCACCATCCTCACAGGAAAGAGTATCTTTCCCATATCCCATCTATCCCTGCCCTCTGGCCGTGGGAAGCCATTCCCTGTGTCCTGTCCCTCCATCCTTTGTCCCAAATCCCTCTCCAGCTCTCCTGGACCCCCTTTAGGCCTTGGAAGGGACTCTAAGCTCTCCCTGGAATCTTCTCCAGGCTGAACACCCCCAGCACTCTCAGCCTTTCCTCACAGCAGAGGTGCTCCATGACCCCTCTCCTCATTCACTCCATTTAAAGTGATCCAGCCAGGATGCTGCCAGCCCCAGCAGGGTTTGCATCCCAGAATTCCTGTGCCAGGGCCAGTGACTGATCCCTTTGCTCCCCTTGGGAATCACTCACTGCAGGGGCTTCGCTCCCGAGTGCCGCATCTGATGGACCGAGAGGTGTTTGCGTTGCTTGAAGGTCTGGCCACACTCATCACAGATATAGTTCCGTACCTCTGCACAGGAAACAGGAGACACCCATGGATTCTGCCCAGCTCCTGGAATGTGCCCCACAGGCACAGCTGCCCACGCTCCCTGCAGGAGGCTGAACCCCTCCCCTGTCCCATGTGCCCTGCACGATGCTTGTTCCAAGCTCACAGGCACACAGGGAGTCCTTCCCCCCTCCCACAGCCTCAGCACCCCCAAACACGGTGCCACTGGGTGCCTGTGACCTGTCCCAGCTCCTTCCCCAGCTGCTGGGACACACCTGTGTGGATGAGCTTGACGTGCCGCTGTAGGTACCGGTCGATCATGAACACCTTGTTGCAGCCAGGGTGGGGACAGGGCCTCTCCCGCACCTCCTCGTGGTGCTCTTTGATGTGTTTCTGCAAAGCAAGGACAGAGCTGCTGGCAGGAAACAACCTGGATCCCCAAACACTGAGACCACCAAGTGCAAAACCAGGAGCTGCACTCCAATCTAGCCCTGGCAGTAGGTACAGCTGAGCCTGGTCCAAGGGCTGCAGTGAGCCAGTGGATTCCAGGCTTCCAGGACAGGAGAAACAGGGAGAGCCAGAGAAGACTGGAAAAGGGCAGGACTCCCAGCAGGTGCTTTTAGAGGCTCACTGCCTTCTACAGAGCAGGATAGGAAATTAAACCCATCAGGGATCCCCTGCTCACAGGGAAGTGGCTCCAGAGTACTGGGAGCTACTGGTGTGGGACAGGAGCAGAGCCCAAACTCACCTTCATGCCATCGGCCCCTCTGTAGACAGCGGTGCAGCCCTGGTAAGGACACTTGAAGATGGTGGGCAGCTCCTCCCTGCAAGCAGAGATGTGTGAGGTGTTGTGGGTGTGGGGCTGCAGCCCAGCCCAGCCCTCCCAGACCCTCCTTACCGTTCACATTTGATTTTTTTTTTCCAGCCTGGCTTAGGCCCCGGCTTCTTCCTTATTTTGGGCTCTTCCGCCTTCTTTGTTTCTTTACTGTCGCTTTTCTTGCCAGAAACCCTCCAAGAAAGAACCAGGACAGTGGTTTAAGACTTGATCTTGGTTTTAGACCCACCTAAGTGTCCCCAGTTGTTACACCTGACCGTGACCTGGCAGAGCAGGAGCACACACAGCCCCAGGTACATGAGCCAGGCTGTGGCTGTACCAGCCTGGGGATGAGGGATGTGAACCAGCTTTAACCCAATGGGGAGACTGGGGGCAGCTCTGTGACCCCCTGGAATGTGTAGGGAACAGATCCATAAAGAAAGACATGTTGGCCCCACAGGGGTGGGCACCAGCCCCCCACCCACCCTGAGAGCCCCTTACTTCTTCTCGGGGTAAGGCTCGAAGGAGTCATCTGAAGATTGCACGTTTCTCTTCTCACTTTCGTCGTCACTCAATAAGTCCCTGAGAGAGAGAAGTTGCCCTTTACCAACGTGACCTCGGGCTGACCCTCAGCACCAGCAGTTCCCCATTCCCAGCACGTCCATCTCCCCCAGGGCACAGCACGGCGGCCGCTCCACGTGTTCTCCTCCCCGT
This sequence comes from Drymodes brunneopygia, assembly GCA_013400955.1. NCBI lineage: Eukaryota > Metazoa > Chordata > Aves > Passeriformes > Petroicidae > Drymodes > Drymodes brunneopygia. The sequence continues at coordinate 4,383 of VZTZ01022864.1, read as the reverse complement.
CCTCTCCCCAGGCAAACACAGCGCCGGTGAACACAGCAAAGACCCAAATCAGGTCCTTTTAGGGCTAAATCTCTGCAAGAATAATCAAACCACTGTCAGGAGAACAAAAAAAGGGTTGTTACTGAAAGGATCTATTCATAGGAGAGGGATGTGGCTGCCGCTTCCTCTACTGGGAAAAGGAATTTTGTGGAGCAAGAATGTCACATAATTGTCTGGCGCAGGTTAATGAAGCTGTGGGTCATTCTGTGTTCTCCCAAACGTAACAGCCACATTTGGATCTTTCTTTTTCCTCCTTTTAGGCCTTAAGCCACACAAGAAGCAATTAATTCCTGAAGACAGGAAATAGGCAATAAATTGTTTCGGCCCTTTTAATGTGACAACTGACAGGCTCAGCTGACACTGGAGTCACTCTGCACTTGGCCCTTTAGACTCGGAACACCTGGATTCCTGTATTTACAGCCCCATTCCAAACACCTGTGTTGGACTAAGCCAAAAACTTGCTCACAACAGACTGTGGAGCTCCCTCCCGTTCCCGTTTCCCAGTTAATGGCTCTCCCTGGGAGCAAACAGGGTGGTTTCTCCACGTGCCACCCCGTGCCTGCATTCCTGCTCCCACTGCTGTCCCACAGCCCCAGCCACAGAGGGAACTGCCTGGAGCTTGAGGGGCTGGAGCAGCATCTCCCAGCACAGCTCCTTCCCCAGCGCAGAGAGGGGACAAAACAGGGCCAGGATTGCTGGAAGCAGCCCACAAACACAGAGCACACGTGTGTGCAAACCCCCCAGAGCAGAGGAGGGAGCTCAGAGCCTCAGTGCCTCGAGCTCTGTGACGGCTGTGGCAGAGCCGCCGCTCCGAGCCCCCGGCGCTGGTGGAGAAAGAGCTCTGGGCTGGGGAGTTCACACTGGCAAAGAAGACATTTAGGCTATTTTAAACCCACTCTTCTCTCACCCCTCAGAAAGGTCACTGAACTCGTCTTTTACCCGCTCATCCGACGTTGCAGACAGAACCTGCTTCCCACTCAACTGTCCTAGGGAATGAAGGAGAACACGGTGCGTTACAAGGAAAAGCAGCAGGAGGAGCCGACGGCTCCGGGTGCGCTCGCGTGGTCACACCGTGGGGAGCACGTGCTCCATGGCAATCAAGCATTGTCTGAACCAAACTGTCCCCTCTGCCCAGAGACAGCTCTGCCTGTGCTCCACCTTGACCCTGCAGCTCCCAGGAGCAACTTTTGGTTCCTCCTGTGACACCCGTGACTGAAAGACTTGGCCCCAGGCAAGTCCCAGCTGCTGTTGCCGTGTCCAGCAGAGGACATCTCCCGTGGGTGCTGGAGTTAAACACAGCCCCACTTCTGGAAATCAAAATGGGTGTTAATTCCTCACTTCTGGAAGTGGCATTTGGGGCAGTTCACCCAGCTCAAACCCACCCAACAGTTTTCCTTTAGGGACAGAAGGGGCTCCTGGGGTTCAGCATCAGCTGCTGCAGAGCAGGGAAACCCAACTTTAGGGTTGAGCCAAAAGAAACATCTGGCAATCATTGTACTGGGGAACCAGTGACCACTCCATATCCCCAGGAAGAGCACGGCAGTAGGGTCTCCCCTCTGTAAGAGGGAGAACAGCACACATGACCAAAGTGTGACCCCATGTTCCCCTGTCCCTTCTCTGCGGCTCAGCATCCTCCTCCCCAAACAGAGGCCAATCTCTGAGCACTTCCCAGAAGGATCTGCACCCTTCTTGAGGAACAGCAGCCTCCAAGGAGAGGGCCCAGCCCCTTGTCACTCCCTGGGCCACCTCTCCAGCTCCCTGTCCTTCCCCTGAGGCTGGGAGGGAGATCAGGAAGCAAATCCCTTACCTGTGGCAGTGCTCAGTGGGGAGACGGGCTGCGGCAGGGCCTGCTCCCGGACGGAGGCCGCGCTGTCCAGCTGCGAGGGAGACGGATCCCTGTCCTGGGGTGGCTCGCTCTCCACGCTCAGTGGCACCGCCGTGGTCCCTTTGCTGGCGGGCTGCTGGCAAGGAGCTGTCCTTACTGGAGCGTGCTGGGCTTTGGGAGCAGGAACAGCCTCGGCATCATCCGCCCTGGCCCCATTGTCGGTCAAGCGCTGCTGCTGCTGCTGCGCCGTGCCCTTGCTCCACTCGCGCTTGACGGCCAGGGCGTTGTCCAGCAGCACGGAGCTGCAGTCCGAGTCCGTGTCCATGACGTAGTCGTGGCCGTCGCCGCAGCCCCAGACGGCGCGGATGATGCCGCAGTACTCGGAGGAGAGCACGCTGCGCAGCGCCGGCACCGCGCCGCAGCGCCCGGCGTGCCCGTGCGCCCACGCCACCAGGCTGTGCAGGCACTGCGGGCTGCACGTGATCAGGTCAACTGGCCAGGGGAGAGGCAGCACAGTCAGGCCTGGGCATGGTGGGGACACGGAGGGGACAGGGGTGTGGATCTGCTCCCCCCCCCACCCAGGGCTGCCCCAGAGTGCCAGCACCTCACAGGATCACAGAGTCACTGAGGTTAGAAACAACCTCTGAGATCACTGAGTCCAACCCATGCCCAAACACCACCCTGTCAGCCAGATCAGAGCACTGAGAGTCACATCCAGTCTTTCCTTAAACACTTTCAGGGACAGTGACTCCACCACCTCCCTCCATCATTCACTTCACAGCTGAAAGGGTATTTCCAGCTGTCCCCAGTGTCCGACAGCAGCTGGGACAGGCTTGGCACTGCCACCCAAATCTGCTCTGCCTGCTCTTCCCAACCCCAGGCGAGCCTGTGCCTGTTTGGCCCAGGAAGGTGAAGATTCTCCTGGGAAGCCAGAGGGAGGAAGGAGAACCATAACCAGCCGTGTTGAAGGACATCAGAACCCCCCCGGATGTGGGCATTTCTCCCCACCCATCCACCCCAGCCCTCCACTGGTGGTGTGGCAGAAGGAAAAGTGGAGTGGGCACTCACCCAGGCAGGAGGCACCTCCTTCCATCCCCGGCTGCGCCTGGACCCCGCTGCTCCTGCGAAAACCAGAGAGGCACAGTGGGATTTGGGGGGTCGGGGAGGGAACACACACACACACAGCAACACACACAGCATGGTGCTGCTCCCGGGAGCCAAGAAAGGTCACCTACTTTCCTTTGGACTTGGCGTGGCCCGTGGGCGAGGCGTTCACCCTCTGGATGAAGGTGCGGAGGACGCTGCGGCACTTGTAGAACTGGGCATGGCATTTCTTGCAGACGAACTGGGGCAGCGCGGGGTCCTGCCGCACCGCCACGCCCACCAGCCGCTGGAAGTCGGCGAAGAACACCTGCTCCACCCGCCGCTGCTTCTCCGAGTTCTCCCCCAGCACGGGCACCTTCCCGAAGGCATTGCGCAGGCTCCGCGAGGAGAACTTGCCGTGGCACAGGCGGCAGTAGCCGGTGCTCAGGGCCCGGCCGATCCCTGCCGAGGAGGATGTGATGCCTGAAGGATTTTTTGCCTATGTTCACAAGTGTTAGCATGCACACTTTGTGATGTTTTAGGTGTGATACTTTAGCCTGGTTTCTTGGTGTCCAGTAAGCCAGGAGAACAAACACCCCAGAAACTACGTAGAGATAGGAGAGCAAACATTCAATTGCCATAAGCACTCAAGGTCCCCTGGCAGGACAGATTCTGTAAATTAGAAGTTAGCCAACCCCAGCCCCTTTTTGGGCCCTCTATTTAGATATGCTAATGAGTAAGGTCTTTAATTGTACACTTGATTGGGGGGACGGGGCTTTTGCGACGCGTGTGACCTGGACAGCAGAAGCCATGGAATGGGATCCTATTAAATACCGAGGGAAACGACCCCCAACCCTCTGACCCTGTCTGACCTTTTACTTCCTAACACCAGGAAAAAGGCATCAGATGGAACGCGGCTGCTGAGGGATGGCACTGACACACCCACAGGTGTTCCCCTCCCCTTCATCCCAGCTGAATCCACAGCCCTGCCTTCAGCAAAGCAC